>OMLM01007545.1:76617-93236 GCA_900302695.1 Helostoma temminkii
AATCCCAGTTAAAAAAAAAAAAAAAAAAACACACAAGAAAGCAATTTTTATTCTACTCTGGTGTGCTTGCACATTGCATTGGTGTCTTATTTAAATGGAAATAGAAACAGTAGATATGCAGAGTAATGGGAGTGTGCTGTGATATGCTAGCAGAGCACTGGTGTCTGACCGCCAGTTGAGTTGAGAGGCTTTTGTCATGTGAGCTTAGTAAAAAGAATTTGGGAAGTCAGCCGGCACTGGATGCTTTGTTCTGATTCAGGTGTTGAACTGAGACAGAACAAAAGCAAAGGCTATTGATTTCTCAAACACGGCCTGTCACAGTCAGCTTATAGTCTTCTTCCTCTTGAAACTCTCCTTTCGATCCTACATGACCTCCCATCACAATCCTCCTCACTTTGACATGCTGCTTTTTCAGCAGTTGCTCAGGGGATCATGAATACCCTTTTTCATTAAAAAAAACCTCTTTCACCCCTGTAGTTACACTTTGTATTATGTAAGACATTTCAGGGGCAAGCAGTTCAGCGTTTGCCCCTTTTTACCATTTCCCATGTGTCTTGCTATGCGGTATGCACAATTCAACCAGCTGATTCATTGAAACAGTGTCTGTTATTCATTTCTTTTGAAAGTTGGTTTAATTGCTTGGGGGCAAAGAAGTGAAGCTGTATTTGCTGCCCAGTTTATTTAGACAGTGTGTGAGTCAGTTCTGCAGGGGCTCTAATGAAGAGAGATAGCTCCCGACCAAGAAAATATGTGCCCTTTATCTTCAGATCACTGCATTATTATTGTGTTGCTCAGAAACAGGTATAACACAATTACTCATAATACCGGCCCATATGCTTTGATGTGTAGGACTATTTATACTGGCAGCCATCTCCTCACCTGAACTTTGGATAAAAAGGCCTTGATAAACCTTCTTTCGTGGAACTCGGCCCTCCACAGCCCTGCCTTTAGGGTTTTCCTGTGCTGGTGATTGCTCAGCTGCCTGGTTCCTAAGAGACAACTCATCAGGCATTTGTAAAGACCTTTGTTTGTTCCTGTGCTGCCTACCTGACCACACCAGTTGAGGGGAGGCTGTGAATGTCGAGGGGAGTGCTCTTAGGGATGATGGACTGAGGTGGGCACTAACATGACTCAGTGTCATGACTCAGAGTGCTGGCATCTCATATAAAAAGACAAAGAACTTTAAATGCTTTTCACAAGATTCCACTTCAGTCACCACCAGTAATTGAATCCCCAGATTTGTTATTTTAAATAAAATTGACCTAACTTGTTACATTTGAATATGTAATTTTCATCCTTCCATTCATTCAAAACAAAAACAAAAAAAAGAGCTCTTTAATGTGACCTTTTTAAAGCACTTTCCATGTATCATTCTTAAAAAAATCACTGTAATGTTGCCAGGAAAAAGGAACTTTCAAAAAACCCAGACACCACCATTGTAATGTGATCTACTGTAAATCTGTTTGCCCAACGGTCATCGCACATGTGCAGTTCAGGAGATTTCAGTGTTTCTCTGTTGTTTCTGGCATTTTCATGTGAATGGCAAACTTTTAGAGAAAGGCTAATGTGGACGGAAAGCTTTCATGGCATTTTCAAACAGCGTGGACCTACTGTAGCCAAAGGCAGTGCACCGTTTGTGTGTCTCACATTAGCACAAAGCCAGAAATATGCAAGAATGTCTGGCGAGCCCACAGGGTGTCCTTAACAAAGAGCTTAATTCAAAACCACAATCAGAAGATCATAATGATTGCTGGGTCTTTCTGTTTATGTGTGTGGGTGTTTGCATGCATGCGTACGAGTGCCAGGGTGTGTGCTTTGTATATATAACAAGACCAATTTGGTGATTGTTCCTACCTGATTATATGTAAATATTTGCTGAACTGCTTTGGCCATTTTGACCTTTCATAAATCACAGTCATTTGGATTATTGTGAAGCTTTTGTTTGTGTTATTCCTCCATGTTTTGAAAATGCTAATGAAAAAATTAGCATACTATGCTGAGGACATATTCCTCAGATGATAAATACATTGCACTACAAAGATCAAAAAGCCAGGCTTTGCTTTGGAGGCGCTGTGTGCTTAGAGAGTATTTGGAATACACAGTGTGTCAGAGACCTCAGATCAGGTCGGCCCCGGCCTTTGTCTGTCCGGACAGCCAGGGTAATTAAGAATCAGCTTAGGCTGGGATTATGGCTGCAAGAAAGCTGATCACAGGGGACAGGAGAAAAGGCATTAGGAGAATGGTGGGTAATATGGGTATTACTCTGCTTAGCAGCGGTATCGTGCGACAATAAGGCGACTGACAATGGAACTCTGTTGATGCTACGATCCCTCGCTTTACGCTAATAGGCTTTACTGCAGATAGCTTTGTTTACTTGCAGTGTGCAGCACTCCACCTTCCTACTTTATCATCCTTCCTCATACATTCCAACTTTTTATTATTTGTCTCAACCTAATTAGAAAATGGTAATGTTTTGCTGTACACCTCCCTGAGGTATTTTAGCAGTGTTCAGACATATTTGCTTTACACCAGCACCTTTGAAACAAAACATGCATGACTGTTCATCGCTCTCATGAATGCACACACACACACTGTCCCTGTTTTAGAGATATTTTTGTGGAATGTAATTAATGTTCTCATTAACTGAGTGAACAAGCTGTAAGGCAGAACTAAAAGCCTGATACTCATGGGTGCTTGTCCTCCTCTACTTTTGGAAACATGGGTGCTGAAATGGATGTTTGGCAGAACGGTGAGATAGATACTTTCTTGTTAATCCAGCCTTTTATTGTGATCTGCACTGAGAGGTAACCTGATGCTTGTAGCCTCAGCTCCACCTCCATAAATGAAGCCATTTGTTGTCCTTTAGAAAGGATGTGGAATGAGGCCAATGCGACTAATAACACTGTAGGTAGAGAGTTTATCCAAACACAAAAAGGTTGCGTCAAATGGCCCACGTAACTTGTTGCATTACTCTTATTTATAACAATCTGTGCTGGGATCAGCTCCTCGTGTATTAGAAAACATTCCTTCAGGTGGATAGTTGGCAGACTTATCAGTGCATGACGTGACACAGCAATGCTTTGTTTTGACCTTACTGAGAGGGAGCAGGGAATTGTTTTCCACAGTCTTTAAGAGCTAATCCCATCAGAGGGACTGCACAGCATGGAGGGCTAACTCAGTCGTGTCTGAGGTACCGCTGCCAGAACAACAGGCAGACAGGAATGTGTTTGTCTAGCTAACTTGGCTTTACTCACTCCTGACTGGAAAAGAAAAGGAAAACTCCTCCCAGACAATTTGACTTTTTGTTTCCTTTTCTTTTTTCTGGACCAGAATAAGAAGTGAGCCTCTGGTTCTGTGTGTCAGTGCAAGCAAGAGGCAACTGAATAGAGATTCAGCATTGGTTTGGGAAGATTCAGTGGTGGTTAGACTGTCATTATGGCAGATGAATTAACTAGGTTTTACCTCTCAGAGGAAGGTTCCTCGCTTCACTGGTTGTGTGTTGGCTCGGTTAGGAACATGTGCTCCTGGGGGAAGAATCTCATTCAGGGCTGAAGCCATGGAACTGAGGATTTGTCCCAGTCCAGCAAATCCCTGTGGTACCACATACCCCTGCTGAATTATTTAAGATTAGTCTGTCTGTCTTTTTCCATAGAAACCAGGATGAAAGATGCAACAAACATCTGTGTCTGCACCTATGGTTGAAATTAATAAAGGGAGTGAACGGTGGGTGAGCGGTGGGCTGGGGCGGGGATTTTATTGAGGAGAAAGAGGTTAACCTTTAATCGGGCAAGGAACCATATATAGTAACTTTAGGTCTATCAAATGTGTCACCAAATGGGGCTGCCAGACGGGTCTGATATTTGAATAGTAAGGCTATACTATGATGTCTAAAACTGGTCATTTTGGGCAAATTGTCCAAAAAAAGATCAAAACTGTTCCAGGTAGCTGTTAATGCTGTTAATGACTTATTCCAGAAGTGCTTCTGAGTTGCCCAAGTGACTGGGTTGAATTGGATTGAACTGGACTTTGATATGTGTGTGATATTTGTTACAAGTACCACATTTGTAAAACATTTTGTATAAAATTCACTAAACTAAAAAAGTCTTGTTATAGCCTCCAACAATAGTCTTTTTGAATTTCCAAGTATTTCAATGAATGCCCTAAAAAGGGTTAAGTATGCTTTTACTCCACTATTGTATGAAATAGCTTAAAATCTTACAACCATAACTAATAACTTCATTAATGGGCATTTAATGACTTACTGATGATTTGTAGATAAGATATGAACCATGAATACCCAAAATGTTTGGCAGACCAGATTATTAAAAAAGCCCAATGGCTAGAAACAATGACTGTACTTTATTTTAAAATTTTAGTTAGGCATTGCTAAAGGGTATTTAATTGTAATAAGTTTCAGATCTTTTCAAGTCACAGGTCAATGGTCTATTTGTGAGATTTTTCTGATGAATTAAAGTGCTACAGTAAAAAGACAAACAAATATGCCACTAGAGACATTTTCCACAGCTTGACAACCCAATAATAATTTGTGGAGTATAACTGATCAGTAAAGCAGTAGGTTATTTATTAATCAATAATGAACCCATTACTTATTGAGAAAATGTTATAATAGGGGATCTGTCACCCCATTTGGCTAAGGGAGAGTTTCAAAAGGGTGCAGACCTAGAGGCCCGAGGCAACAACATTGTGTGGGGTGAAATGGACAGGTGCCTACCACTGTTGTAAAAAAAAATGGAAGTTAGTTGTTTTAGTTTGGTCAGTCTTTAGGCCTGCTTACCAGCCCCATCAGCAGTTAGAGCTGCAGCTAAAGCAGTGACAGTGACACACTGACTCATGTAGGCAGTTAAGGTAGCTTAAAACCATTAGTACCCTATTGCTCCTTGGTGGAGCCATACCGCTGTCAAATCTCATGGTATACACATATATTTAAATTATTGTGCGTGTGTGCATAATGTGCTCGTCCGTTGTAAATTAACATTCATCCAGTCAAAAAAATAGAGATGTTTATTCCTAGAGCATATGTTGTTGTCCACTTCTTCAGGTCTACCTTGAATTTCTTAAAGTAAAGTTGAAGTTGTCTGTCTCGATCCTATACTATATCCTACACTACCATGATGTACTGTATTAGTTAACTATCTCCCATCTTGGGCTATTTCTATGATTTTTGTAACTGGACATAAAGTAAAGCTAGATTTCACAGAGCTTTCTGAAAAATATCTTTCACATCATACCTTGTTTCAAGGTGCTTGTCTGTCTGCTTGTGTGCTTAGAGCTTCTTGGGGATCTACAGTATGCTCCATGTTTGTGTGAAAGCTTTAGTGTTCTAGGCAGGTTGAGTACGAGCTCAGAGCGGACCTGTCTTTGAATATGTGTGTCTGCCATCCTCCCCAGGCACTTATTAAGCTGATGTGTGAAAGTGTGTGTTTCTAGAGGCTGTAAGGGTGAAACACGCATGCATGGGGATGATAAAAGGCCTTAGACAGAGACATAATTTCCCAGCCTGGGGCGATGGGAAAAGGTAACTTCATTAGCCAGTTCCCGCTGTACAGATTAACTTGATTATACTAACCAAGTCTCAACAGTGACAGTGGTCCAGGGTACAAAAGTCACACCTCAAACTTAAATCTGTGAGTGTGTGTGTGTGGTTCTTTTGTGGGTCTGGGTGTCCAATGAAAGGAGGAAAAGAAGGAGGGCCAGTTGATACACCTGGGACATTTGGCTGCTCTGTAATTTCCAAACTGACTCATCTTTGGGTAATGAGCTGGTAGTGGTGTGGAAACTCCTTTCTATAATTTATCTGACGGAAGTCACTTTTGCTTTAACACACGCACACACATACACACATTTAGGATCTTTTCAGAAGACGGTTTCAGGCACGTTACGTTGTTTTGCCTTTATGCCACGTTGCATAGCTATAACATTTCTGCTTAGGCTTTATCTACGATATCTATAAACATATTTTTTACATGTAAGTCTGGAGAAATAATTGCTACGCAGTCGTACACACAACATGGCATCTACATTTAGCCAATTTGGTCCATTACTTGTACATACACGTGGACGTGGACGTGACACATATGTATGCAGTGAATGCATGCTTGCATACCTGTCATTGCTGCAGTTATATTATAAGCCATGTAAACACTAGATTGTTATAATTTCCTCATCAAATGACTCTGTGTCTGTCGTTGTGAGAAAAAAAAACAAACTAACTAAAAATAACTAAAAAAAGTTTTCCTCTTCTTCTGCTTGAAAATTGAAATGACCATATTTTCATGGACAATTTCCACTCCGGTTCTTTCCATCTTTAAGATTTTATTGAGCAGGAAATATAGGAATTTTGTTTCCTGTTGCCTATTAGTTTAGAACTGTCTACAATTTCCACATGAATCTGTGTGCTTCAGATTAAACAATTTAAATCTCTTGAGAGAATGCCACTTTCATGAATGGTCTTTCCTCTTATCCTGTAATTCATGGTAATAGCTTTTGTGCCTGCCCTCACCCACTGAAACTGAACATTTTTTGCTCTGTGAACGTGTGTATATTCTGTATTCTCCACACACACACACACACACGCACACACACACAGCATTAATAAAACATTCATAAGGAAGACTTTAGTGTCGGGCCTGACTAAAAAGTATTCCTAAGCCCCCTGTCAGACTCCCAGTGAGGTTATTTTTTCTGACCTACAAATGCTTCAGAAAACCCACACACATTCACACTTGCCTGGGCTTGTCAGCTTCCTGGTCATGTATCCTGGTCAAGTGTGAGGGGAGGGGGGGCAGGTAAAGCTGGAGAAATGCAGACACATGGAGATGAGAGGAGGGAATGAGGGATAGAAAACGCACCATCTCACATGTCCTGTTGTTGTCAGTCTCAAGCTGACAGGCCAGATTCTGTGGGATTCAGCCAAGCTGCCCCTTTGATAAGATGGTTTTGGGAAATGAGGAAAGTGAAGATGACTTCTACCTCAGGCTTCAAAGAGACAAAATACAACACTCATGAAAGTGAAGTTGTCCTGGAAATGATTGCTCAAAGAGTCTCAGAGATATTTTTTTCCCTAGCCATTGCTCACCAATGATAGCAGCTTCGGAATTTGGTGCTTCATGGTAAATGAGTACATAGCCACATATATGTTTACAAGTGGGGGTTATAATTTCACGGAATTACAGACTTTAAATTCCTCAAGTCATCTCCATTATCATGGCACCGTGTGTGGTACGGATTTGCAGTAGAGCAACCACGCACTAGCAACCCCAGACAAAGGTAGTCATTCAAATAGATCATTAGTGGTTATATCAACATGAAAGCTCATAACAAACTATGCTGTGTTATTATCTCAGTAGACACTGTACTCACAATGTTTTGGCCTCTAGCAGTATACAGGGTGGAGAGCTTCCTGTTACAGGTCCTGTTTTCAGTGCCACCTTTTCAGAGTAGGGGATCAGCTGCCTGTGTGGAGAAATACTGACCTCTCTCCATGGCTTTTGATAAAATCTTCCACATCATGAAAAATAACTGCGCTCCCACTGGAAATCAAGCTAGGAAGAGTCACGTGATCAGCACTGGCTTTTTCTCCTGCCTGCAAATAGAGTCATATTAGCAAAGCAGGCCTGGGAGACAGGGAGTTGTTTCTACAGCAGTTTGGACAAATGGCCTTTTGGCTTGTCATGTTACTGGACTCTGGCCAACATCTTTGGTAGATAAGGTAATATTAGTGGGATATGACAATATGCTGTGGGCTGCAAGACATTCAGCTATATGAAGCCACTTTATCTCTTTATTGTATCTGGTTGCTTTGGTTGCATTATTCCTATGGCTTCTCAAATGTAAAAATTGGCCAGTTTCTTTGATTTATATGCATGATGTTTATGTTGCAATGATAATGTGTCACACCACTACCTCACAGCCTAAGGTAGTTTGTAACTCTTGTTTGTTTATACTACACACATTAACTCAACAAAACACATAAAAAAGTATTCAAAATGCAAAAAATATCATAAACTCTGATGAATCTGACAAATCACAGTCTGGGACATAATTAAAATAATCATTAGGTGAGGCCCTGCATTTATTTTACTGGGTAGAGGTTAGAGTTGGAGGTAAAATATAGATTCCATCTCAGCTGAAATGTCATTTTTCATGTGAGCAGCTTATTCAATTTGCTCTAACACAAGAAAAGGGAAAACACTAATTCTCTCATTTGAAAAGCTGGTTACTAGAATCACTGACATTTTTTAAATGACAATTAATCCATCAACATAGGTATAATTATTATGTTTTTGGTCATCTAATTGACTGATTGTTGCAGCTCTAATCACAACACACAACAGCAAACACCTACACTATAGACCCTCTCCATCTGTCTTTTCTCTATCTTTCACACACATACTGTATTGAAACCTATTAGCTTAGCAGTGGCGTAGCACACATCATTTGTGCTCTAGCAGAGCAGTTTGTTTAGTTTGTGCCTGAAGGATCAGGATTAGTATGAAGATATTGTGAAGTGCTCCATCAGTATCTGCCAGATGTTCCCCACTTGCACTGTATGTTCTCTCTCCCTCATAGCTTCTTTTAACTCCACTCATGTTCAGCAAAAGCCATCGGTACCTCGAGGAGGAACGAACACAGGGGGTTAGAAGAGGTGTTAATGCTATTATGACTTGCCAAGCTTTGGCTCTGTTTGTCAGATTTTCTTTTAACACTGCACTCCATTCACACCTCAGTTGACCTGATCCATTCATTTAAAATCTTTCCAACCTCCTCATGCACCCTTAGGCTACATGTTCACAGGGGGGCCCTATTTACATGGCTGCTTTTTTTTCTACATAATTCTCAGATGTGCCATGGCATGTTCCTGGCAGCAGTGAGAGCTTTGCATGTCTTTAGCACCCATGGCACAGAGCACTAGGAGTTCAAAATGCTTCATTTTTGTCTGGAAAACAGCACTGCGCTTTCAGATGAGTTTTCAGGAGTCTCACAGCAATAGCCACATCGAGTGCTTTTCATATGCATGTGTTTAGTGCTGCTGCTGCAGCTGAAAGAAAGGAGCTCAGTGGGCACAAATGTATTTCATTCTGCTTCTCCTACAGTTTTCCTGTCCCTTCCTGCCTCTGTTTACTTTTCTCACCCCTTCTGTCTCTCTTTTACCTTCACTGCTGTCTGTCCTTCCCTCTCTGTTTTTTCTTCTACTCATTTATTTCCACCCTCAGCTCTGTGGGATCTTACGCTGTCCTCTGTGAAGCTTGAAATCAGCACAAGCAGCAAGACCGGGCAGAGCCTGTGTCATCCCGCAGCAAGGCCACACAGCAGTGTGAGACTGACGGCCTGTATAGCCAAATGCGTTATGCTTCACTGCTCTTAGTGTGTGTCTGAGTGCGTGTTTGTGATTTGCAGGATGGAGGGATGGATGTAGCGAAAGGGAATAAGAGAGAAGAAAAAGAGAGGCCAGGGGAACTAGCTTTGCTTTGTTGGGTTTACATAATTAATGTTTTGTTAAACAGAACTGTGTCTACACACAGTATCAGCTGCGATCACAAATGCAAATATTGTCAAGAGGATCAATGTGGAAAACTCTCAAAATGCTACACAATGAGCTAAATGAAGCTTCCACATACATTCATTACTCTAGTGGTCAAAGGTAATTAAATTCCAAGTAATGAAAAGCTGAAAACATTTATTATTATTTTTTCTTAGTGCCACTCGGATGCTTTTGAATCCCTGCTTGAATTTATTACCAACTGCAAGGCTGCACTGTGACTACACCAGATAATCAAAGACAAACATTTTAGTGTCATATCAGTTTGTTCTTGTCTCTTTTCTCTCTAAACGATTTGTGATTACGGACAAATTTGATGTGACTTACTTTACTTGATTATTAACAAATGAAGTCAGAATTGTGTTTGTGTGTTCGTCTTAGGGGTGGTTATAGTTTGTCATTCGGAGTCAGAAGGACTCCACAGAAACCGCTGTGATTAGCCTCCTACCTCTGGGACTGTATAGCTTTCCAGGACCTGCTCCGTCAGCACCAAACAGGACATTTATCACACGCTCCACCTCACTCCTGCAACCCCACGCTGCACGGAAGTAAATTCATATCTTATACTGAATGTACCGTATGCAAACATTAGTGCAACAACCACTGATATACAGATAATACAAGTGTCGATGGAAATAATGGATAATCCCAAAGTGAATGTAATGGAAAAAAACACCATCCATGTGAATATGTGCACAAATTTTCATAATGATTTCCAGTATGCTGAATCAAGGGATGTTCATGCTAACCAAAATGAATGGTTCATGCTAACCAAAATGAATGTAAATATTTTAAAGCCCCCTTTTTGGCAGTGCAACAAGCTACAAACATAACATTGACATTTAATGTTGATACAACTAATGCCTTAGCAAAGATGTTTACACAAACGGCAACATCATTCATTCATTTGTGGTTATGTTTCCGATATTACTCCACCAACTCTTAAGGGAAACGTGGTTATTTATTGGTTAGATTAAAGGATTAAATGTGATGTTTTTAATATGACCTGCATTACGTGACTGGGTTACAAATGTGCAAACAGTAGTTTGGTTGGCATTAGGTACAAAGACATATGTGTGGTCAGGTTTAGGCACCAAATAAATGTGGTTAGGGTTAGTAAAAATGTTTCTTACTAATAAAATGCTTTCTTATCAGTCGTGTGACTTTCATCACATAAGTGGTTACAATAACAAAAAAGTAGTGGTAGTGTCTTATAGTGGAGCTGAACTGGGTCTCCTATGGGAAAGTCCTGCGTTTTGTTGTGACACCCTACCCCCAACCTTCCCTGACAAACTTTGAGAATATAAAGAATTGGTGGCTGTGTAATGTTCACTGCAGCCATTAGATGTCATCAAACGTACTGTACAGTCCATATGGGTTGTTTTTTGCTGCTGTTACAAACAACATATAAATTTGGGTGTTTGTTTCCATGTCTGCTTTGTAGAAGGCGTATTCCCAGATTTTAACATTTTTGACTAAAAGTAGTAGTCTGCTGCAGCTGAAACACTCAATGTGAGAGTGAACCAAAATAAAACACCTGCAGGTCAGAAAAACAAATGCATGAATTGAATGACACTAAAATTAGTGAACACAGTCGAGCATTTGGCAGCTGCAGAGAAAGTTGTTTTTCTTAGGAGTTGATAGAGTTTGTAAACAGCTTGATAACAGTGAAAATTAGACATAAATTCATCATGTGACAAGAAACAGGTCTACAAATGTGTGCTGTAGCGACATTGTTCTGTGTCTGCTGGAAATAAGCCACAATTTGCAATACATACATTATATTTGGTTATTTCTGCTGCCCCCAAATTTTCTTTTTAAAAACTGACTGGTTCAGCTTAAACTGCTTCAGTGTTTATTAGTCCGTAAGCCTGGGGCACTGTGCTACTTGTATCACTCTTTTTGAAGCTAATACAATTTAAATAAAATAAACACAGGTCCAAGAGTGTTTACTAAGCAGCACTGTAGATTAATCTCAATATCCAGTCTGTGCAGACACAGCATTTATTTATTTATGAAAAGACAAATTTAAGGCAGTAGGAAGCAGAACATATTTTAGAGGAGAGGATTAATTACAATCTGTACTTCTCCTGCTTAATTAGACCTACAAAGGATTGTGTATATACACACACAGGCACATACACACAAAGGGACATAGGTGAAGTCAGACCCACTGCAGTCTGACTCACTGGTCTCTGTGGCATGTGACTGTAATTCAGCCTCAGAGCCCCATAAGTCATATCCATAATGCACAGCATGCAGCTGCATAGTGGTAGTTAATATTACTGAATCACTTTGATGAATAACTGCAGATGAAATAGCTTTAATGTGGTCCTGACTTATTGTCTCTAGGAAGCACTATACAGGGGAGTGCATTTTACAGTTCTATTTAGAGCCAGCACATTAATAATCCATATGGAAGGTATTTGCCATTTTGGCTTTATTATCTATAATTTAGTTTTTAGTTTATAAACTGCAATACCACTGGCCATTAAATCATTGAAAAGCAAATTTGTAAAAGAGGTTACCAAGTCTGTCTCGCCAGTGTAGAGCTGAAATGATATGTTAGATTGTGGACTAGTTTAATGTCCTTTTCAAGCCAAACATTTGTTGGTTGTAGCTTCTCAAAGATGGGGATTTGCAGAATCATTTATTACATTATAGTAAATAGAATATCTTTGTAGGACAGAACATGGCTTTTTAATACATCTGTCCTGGACACTAGGAACTTACAATAGCTATTAGTTAATCAGTACTGAAAGTAGATGTTAGTTCTAGTCCTACTTCAGTTTAGTGGCTGTTTAAAAGGAGCAACATCCTGTATTCAGTAAATGCAAGTGGCTTAAACTACCTCTTATGACAATTGATTTTCCATTTTGTAAAACACTGTGTTCCTCTAATTGTATTTTCGGTTAATAGGAGCTTTCCTCTAACAAATCTAAAACATGTCCCTACTGTATGTAAGTCGAATTGTTCTAATGATTCCTCCAGTGCTCAAGCTGTCACACTTCTATGTGTCAATTATGTCCTCCTCATCATTAGCCAGAGGGCATAAACACGATTGTGTGATCGATACTTTAACCCGCTGCAGCGGCCTCTCACGTCTCATCCTTCACACTCTTCCTCGCTCTCAGATACAGAGTGTATTTCTATGACTGGCTCCTTATGTGAAGTCAATAACACATTTGTTAGAAGGAGGCCTGGCCCCCACAAGAGGGACCGCTCTGGTTCATCATTGGCTTATTAGACATATGTTTGTCTCCTATCGACCTGCTAGGCCTGCCGCATGATTCACAACGCTTCCTCTTCACCCTCTCCCAGTTTTTTATCTCTGCCTGTACCTCTGACAGCTCGATGTTCATACATAAACGTGGTACGGCAACTGACAGCAAATTTGTCTCGCTGAGGTTTTGGTTGTAATTGTGCCTGGAGATATGATGACCCAGTTTGAGGCAATGAAGTGATAACTGACTCAATACAAACTGTGAATCAGTTTTATGGGAAGCAAGTAAAATATTGAGAATCTGGAGAAGTAATGGCTTGATTTAGTATGCAAATATCTACACAAAACTGATGTCCATTAATTATATTTGTAAAGGTCACTTCTCATTAGCAGTTTCCTTCTCTTATACCGTATAAATATTCATACTACTTCTACTTGACAGTTGGTGGTCCAATCTAAGAGCCTTCACTCTATCAGTCACTTGATGGGCAAAGTGACAGAGACTCTGAAAGCTAACCAGAGTTGTAATACACAACACTAAGCTTTAAGTGTATTTTTTCAGAAGATCCAGTCCTGCCAAAAAGGGGTTGCTATTGATTCATTTTCTCTTTCATGCTTAGAGGACTGGCAATGATCCTGAAAAGAATTGTCAAATGTATAAAAAAAAAAGCAAGCATACAGAGTTACTGGAACAGTTTAGGAAGTATTTTTTTGGCAAAACTGTCAGAACTGACACGTCCATTAAGGGCCAAATTGGCAGGCTGTCATTTTCTTAAATTGAGAAATATTGCTCTTAAAATTGTACAAATGCCTTGCAGAAAAAAGTAGAACAGAAAAACAAGTTTAAAGCAGGAACAAACATCACAAATAATGTCATAAATGTGGCAGTAATTTTAAGATATTAAAAAATATGACTAATTTGATGTTAAGTTCTGAAGTAATTTCTCCAGGGCGCTGCCATTTTGATTTCTGACATTACCGGCAAGGAAAGAACAGACTCTTCGGTACTAATTGCCAGTGGAGAGAGTATTTTTTCAATGTGCAGCTAGTGCATTTGTTATTACTGTACCTCTGCAGAGCTGTGATGGGCTCAGGTCTCAGGTGAACGATTGCAGTGAGCCTTTGATGTCTATAGGAGACAGGGATTACCTGCTGTCTATGTGTTGCAGCCAGGATACTAGTCAAACTTAGTGACACCTGTTTCACCCAGCAGTTCTCTTTATTGCTCACATCATCCTGGAAATAATGCTAAATATGTCTGATAATGGATACTAAGGAGTTTGAAGCATAAGACAAACCAATCATTCTCACATGGGTAAATAAACATAGATAAATTTACATTTCTGAAGAATTCTGTTTCCCTCTCAACCAGACTCTTTGCTGTGCACGTCTGCCAAGTTGCTGTGTTTATAGTCAGCTCAAACTGCCACTGCAAGATGGTAGCTGTTATTTATGTTCAAAGAGTTTGACTGTGATTGAAAAGGCACCGCGCTCTTTGATTTACCACTGTGTATCAATCAATCAATCAATCACGAGTATGTATGAGTGCGCTCGGCTGTCTTTTTACAACACATCATTAGAGTTTGTAGAAACAAACATGTCACATATGTCAAAAGTGGAGTAGCAGCTTTGTCGCTCTGTCTGTAGATATACCTTGATGATATCTCTATTCCTTGAGCTAGCAGAATTTTTTTATTAGACATGGCTATTGCTTGCTTCTGGAAAAATTAGACATCCACGTTTATTATTATTTGACATGTCTCTGCTCATTTAAAATGAATGTTGCTGTTTGTTCCCGTGGTGTGATTGTGTGGTGTGAAGTCAGTGCTATAAGTGCCTTGTTATTCTCTACTATTTGAAGACATACAGGCGACACCTGCACTGGCAAGAGCAAAGGTGCAATCAAAAGCAAAGTTAAATAGGTCATGGGAAAAGAAGTCTTTTACACTTATAAATAGTTGTCACATATTTAAATTCAGCAAGCTCCACAACAACATTAACTGCCGAGGGTAGCAATTTCAACACTTTTTAAATTAATTACTTCAAGTAGCTTGTTTCAACCAGTCACAGGCTTATTAAACACCTTAATTTATATTTTGTATATATACTGTAAAAATGGAACCAGTAATTTGTTGGAGCATAATAAAAGTGACAGCACCGAATAATAACTGTGATTATTATTGGATATATTATTGGATTACTTTGTCTTCATGTTGGATTGTTTTGTGTATTTTTTTCAAACCACCAAGCTCCACCACATTTTGCTCCCATGCTCCCAGACACCAATGTAGTTGAACCACTCTGCTGATAGGCATGCCCATGCTCGTCTGTGTTTGACAAACATCCCCACTTTGCTCCCTGAAGGGATCTGGTTGGGTTAAGAATAGAAATACCCAAGGTTATATTTCCTGCACATCTGAATACAGAAATGGTTGTTGTTTTTGATCTTGATTGTGAAACAGTGGGTGTTGTTCATGAAAGTGCGATGTTAACATTAATGTGAAGTGAAGTTTTGGACAGGCTTTTTATTGTGTGAACTACAGATCTGAGTATTGCTGAAGGACTGATTTCTGTTGATTAACTCTCTAGCAAGAACATCAAACAGGAAAATTAGTGTAACCTTCCAGAAGAGAAACATTCAAAGCAGTGACCAGACTGATTACCCTTGTGTTCACCTTGTCATCTGATAGCTGTGTGAAGAATAGATCGGGAGAACGGAGGAAAAGCCACTAATCTCTGACTCTGAAAGACTGATACTTTTTATGCAGATTATATGCAGAGTATTTTTAACCATGCAAACTCTGGCAGATAACAAATTGTTTGTTTTGGGGCTTTGACAGTTTGTTTGAATATGGAAATATTACATAGAGGAATAGGGAGGATGTGAGTGAGGGAAGGCAGGCAGAGATAACGCTGCTCATTTGCAATCGAGTCTTGAGATTATAGATGATACTTGCTGGTAACAGTGTAATGGACTGAGTTTACAGCATTTAACCTTTTAATAAAGTCAATTTTGGTGGCTTTATTTTTTATTACAATTTTATTCTGTGTCTGTGTTGACCCTCAAGAAATTCTTTTCAATTTAACGTTGGATCCATATTCCCTACTGCACCTATCTGGTCACAAGCTTAGGAAAAATGACCAAAAGGATTAAGATGGAATTATAAGAACTGAAGGTTCTGCTTTAAGGGCTTACAGCATGTTATATTTATACCACAGCTAGGAATATTTCCTTGTTTTAAGATAAGATAAGATACATTTATTTGTCATATGCACAATTATACCTAGTACAATGTACAATGAAATGCGCTGATGTACCTGCTTCCTTTTACACAATGAGACACACAAGTAGAAGTCAAGGACAGTACATATACACATACATCTGCACGTACCCTATACATACTTACATACATACACATATATATACATAAATATATAAACATATATATACCCCCATCGAATATTTCTATGGACCAGCACCTACGCATCTGCATAGGTCCATTTGTACATATACATATATAAATATATTACACACATACTTAAACATATATACACATACACAATAATTTACATTATGCACACTAATACACCGTAGCATACCCTCAATTTAAATATTATAGAATATACAGTGTATTGATTGATTGAACCAGATTATTTTGTTTTATGGCTCAGAGTTGAGCAGGCGGATGGCTTGGGGAAAGAAACTGTTTTTCATCCTCACAGACACCTTACATGTATCCATGTAAATGGTCAGTTTCTGATGCTTTTGCTCAGTTTCTGATGCTAGTGATTTACTGATAGTGAAGACTGGTAAACTGAAGAAAGTGGCAATTAGTA
>OMLM01007546.1:0-20409 GCA_900302695.1 Helostoma temminkii
AGCTTCTCCACCTGCCATTATGATCTATAGACATGAACAGAATTGCTGGTACCCTTCCATTAGAGAGAGAAAAACTCACAATGGTCAATGGTTATTAAAATTAATAATAACAAGTGTTTTCTTTTTAATTGTGGTTCAACAGAAGCATTAAAAAATAAACAAACTAATGAAACAGGCCTTGAGAAAAATGATGGTACCTCTAGAAATTATTTTAAATAATTTGATCATAGAGACATGTTAAACTAAAGTGTGTCCTGTAATGAGCATCACAGGTGTCTTCAAACTTGTAATCAGTTAGTCTGCCTATTTAGAGAGTGACAAGTAGTCACTGTGCTGTTTGGTATCATGGTGTGTACCACACTGATAATAGACCACAGAAAGCTAAGGAGAGAGTTTTCTCAGGAAATTAAAAAGAAACTTATAGACAAACATGTTAAAGGTAAAGACTATTAGACCATCTCCAAGCAGCTTGATGTTCCTGTGGCTACAGTTGCACATATTATTCAGATGTTTAAGGTCTGAATAATATGGTCCTCCCTGGTTGTGCTGCCATATCCAGGAAGGGTGGCAGCAAGAGGAAAATTGATGACTTCTATTGGTCTATATTTAAATAAAAAGTCAAGTACTACTTGAACCTATTTTTGTCTTCTGTTTTATGACAACGACATAAGTCAGACCATTTGGATCATCTGCACTGTTCTTTCTATTGGAACAAAAGTCCAAATAAATAAATAAATAAACAAATGGTCAAGTTTGTTTGTTATACAGTACACTAACATTAATTTAAGATATAGAATAAATATCAGAACATTTAGTCTCAGTTTGGTCATGATTATTTGGTGTTTAATTGAAAAACTGTGGAGCTTTGTAAATTTCACTTAACTACAATAAAAAATTTTCGCTCACCCATCGTCTTCACCTGAGTGTGGTCCTGCTGTTTGTGTCTTTAAGGATTATGTAGTAGATTATGTATTATAAGGATTATGAGGACCGTCTTTCGCTGCTCTGAACATGATCATTGTAAGATTGTATTGTGTGGTTAGTGCCCTGGATAAGAGGATGTGCTTTGAATATTTCTCTGTTGATATTACAATATCTACAGAAGTGTAAACTCCTGCTAAAAAGTAATTTAGTTATTTATTTGATAGTGACAGTGCATATTAATGAACATCTGTATTCATTCAACCACAGATGTAAATATGCCGGATTATAGCCAAAAATGCTAATTTACATTTGTAGTCCCTAGGAAGGCAACACAACCACATGAAAATTAAACATACATATAAAACAAATAAAAAAGAAGAAAAACACACACAATGAAAACAAGTTAAAATATGATCACAAGACTGGTTTTCTTTCAGCCACTGTTAGTTGAGTTTTATAATTGGGGAATGTGGGACATTCTCTTATTGCCAGTGGTAGACTGTTCCATATAATACCACTCTTCATAGAAATTTTGTCCAAAAGAGGGTTTATCTGTGAGGCAATTCACAGTCCCCTCTGGAGGACGCCCTCGTCCTGATGCCACAGTAAGTCCTCAATTGAAAAAAATAAGACATGGATGGTTGGCCAAGTCAATGTAGTACCTTGCAGATGAAGCATGCATATTTAAAAGTTTTAAAAGTTCTCCAAACTCAACAAATTATATTTAATTAGAATATTACAATGGTGAAATGAGAACTTTTAAGGATTTTTTGTTAAATGATTCTACTATTTTATTTTACAGGAAATATGTTCTATTATTTTATTATTTACACCTGTTAGACACCAGCTTGTAATGATAGCCAATGATAGGATCATAGAATGTAGGAACATTATAGCAGCACCAATTGTTAGAAATGTTCTAATGTGTTTAAAATTTTGTAGATTTAATTTCACCCTGTTTGATACCTTTTAACATGACTTTTGAAATTTAGTGTAGAATCTAATGTCACACCAAGATATTTGAAATCATTTACGATTTGTAGTTCCTCTCCTCTTAGGAAGACACCAGAATTTTTTATGTCCATTGGTTGTTTTGTGAACTTCATATGAACGTTTTTTTTTGTTTGTTTTTTTTTATAGTGTTTACAACAGGCAAGATTTAAAAAGGCCTTTACTTTCAGCAACCTTAGAAACTACTTGAAGGATGCTATTTGGCCAGTAGTTGGCTATATTTGAACTGTCACCAGATTTAAAGATTCAGGTGACTGTAGCCAATTTCCAGGTTGATGGGACAATTTTATGTTTAAATGACAAATGAATTATATGTATGTAATTATATGTACTCAGCCAAAGTAGGATATCTTTATATAGTTTCAAAAAATTGGTATCCAACCCATAGATGCCCTTTGCTTTTGAATTCTTTAATGAAACATATATTATATGACCTTGACCTAATATTAGGTCAAGGTCAAGGTCAAGAAGCTTTACTGTCATTCCAACCACATATAGCTGACGCAGTACATAGTGAAATGAGACAACGTTTCTCCAGAACCATGGTGCTACATAGAACAGTAACAAGACAGAACATAGAGCTGAGGACTGCTAAGTTGTCCTAGCCACATAAAGTGCATCCTGTGCAACCTAGTGCAAACTAGTTCAGTTCCCAAACCAGGCAGTGATGCAGCCGCTCAGGATGCTCTCAATGGTCCCTCTGTAGAATGTAGTCAGGATGGGGGGTGGCAGATGGGCTTTCCTCAGCCTTCTCAGGAAGTAGAGACGCTGCTGGGCCTTTTTGCTGATGGAGACACACAGAAAACCCTGCTGCAGCCACACAGATTACGGTGGAACCTAAGTTTAGCTGTTTGATTTGGTGAAGAGATGCTAGTAATGAAAGCTATTTCAGATATGATTAAGTATACACATCCTCTAGGAACAACATTGGAGATTGGTATTACCTCTGAATCGTAGGTCACCAATCTAGTAGTAATAGGTAAACTCCAGGCCAGGACGTGTTTCGTTGTACTGCTGTAGAGACAGGGATTGTGCACTTTGGGGAAAAACTCTCTCAGACAGGGTCAGATGCGCATGTGTGCAACACACTGGAGAACAGACTGGGCATTACCTGTACTGGGGGCCTGGCAGGAGGTAACCTCTGATTCCCACATTTGTGTTTTAACATGCAGCTCATTCAGGTTTAGATATGTTCAGGACATGAGTGAGTGTCTGAGATTAGTTTATTACGTCACTGCAATGCTGCTTTACAAGGAATCATCACTTTTCAGCTAACTGTAGCTAGGAGACTAAACATGAGTGACAAAGTTGCAGAAATTAGGGGCAATGTCGAAAGTGTGGCTGTAGTCTTGAGTTTGCTTTGGTTTGAAGAAAGCGTGCAAGTATACTATGAATATTAATAACTGAAACTCAAATAATTTCCCCAATGGAATTTATAGATGACAGGCAGCCCCTTTGAGGCATCAAGGGTCTGGGGTTTCAGTATCTTGTCCAAGGACACTGCAGCATGTAGCAACAGGAGGACCGTGAATCAAACCATTAACCCTGGGGTTGATAGACGACTTAAACTTAATATACACTGTTGGTACACTTCCTAGACAATCAAATATTCTTCTAAACTCAAAAATAAATTTATTGTAATAAGTAAACTAATGTTATACATGTATGATATTATCTTGTATTATCGAGCTGATACATAGCTTGGAGAATACCACAGCTCTGCGAAACATTCAGATTTCTCTTTGCACTTGAATTTGACAATGAGCTGTTGACCTGCAAATTTTGAGCAGCAAAATTAGCCAACAAGCTAGCACTTGGAGAGCTAACACTAGTTGCTGGAAGAATCTACTGGAGAATGGACTTTGCTGGAAGAAGAACCCCTGCACAGTTAGCAGGTAAGTGATAAGAGGCAGAGGTGGCACTTTGTGGGAAATCAAAATTCTCATAGAGCCATTGCGTGTGCCATGGCTGTTATTGCCCCTGGTGGCGTCTTGCACCAGGTCCTAGTTGTGTGTCGTGGCCATATAGTGCCTTAATAACTGTATCATTGTGTTCACTTGTAAATATTTAATATAGTAGCTATGGTATCATTTAATGGATGGCCTAGCAGACTTTAGGTAATATAAGAGATTCAT
This sequence comes from Helostoma temminkii, assembly GCA_900302695.1. Lineage (NCBI taxonomy): Eukaryota > Metazoa > Chordata > Actinopteri > Anabantiformes > Helostomatidae > Helostoma > Helostoma temminkii. The sequence goes on from OMLM01007546.1 coordinate 4,071, forward strand.
GTGGACAAGAGGAAGCTGGGATCACATCAGAACTCTGTTACTGGAGCTAGTGTCATGTAGGAAAACTGATAAGGAGCTGCTACACAGGATTATACACAGACACAGAAAGTAATGTATGCTGTGTAAAAATGTAATCATTTAAAGGTTTACATTTTACTTGATTCAGTTATTCAACATAAACATTCAATAGATGGTTATACCTAAGGTAAGTTATTTAATACATAATATAAACATGTGGTTATGTGTATGTATTTTATATAACACACACACACACACACACACACACACACCGAAGTACTCATAACTAGTCAGGCTAAATCACCAGTACTCCTTTACTTTAATTTTAGAGGTGTTGATTCAAGTGCATGATAATTCTGGGAAAAACAAACAGCAGCTTGAACTACACCCTCACAGCAACATTATCCCATAAACTTCCTGCAGGTAGGACACTGCTATTAGACTAGGTTCAACTAACCAAATGGTGCAAGTTCAGGTGCAAAGTAGCTGATTTGCCTGAACAGTCAAAGTGCCTTACACTTCCTTTCTAATGACAAAATTCTTTTCATCATGGCTCTCTATATGAATAAATTGGTTGAACTTGTTCGATGGTAAAAAGGAGTAAACATCTGGTTACATTCAGACATAAACCTCACCTCTTTAGTTGCATTCAAATCCTGTAGCCACAATACACGATCCAATAACTACTGAACCTTAGACATTCCATATGTACTGTGGGGAAGAGGCAAGCAATATGCGCTAAGAAATAAGATACAGTAGAAAGAGAAATTTGAAACTTTACAATCAAATTCTGGAGTTCCTTGATATATGTATGGTACATCATCATCATCATCATCATCATCATCATCATCATCATCATCATCATCAAGAGAAGATCTTCAAATTTTGAGCTAAAGGGTCATTAGTAATGGTGTAAAGCATAATTCCCCCAAATCCTACTTGTTCTGTTAGATCAGGCTGTTACATTCAACTGTTTTATGTTTATACAAAGTTCTTCATTAAATCTGCAGAAGATGATCCTACCTAAGATGAGTCTGCCTTCTGAAAAGTAGGTAGGCTGTAAACACCAATTGTATTATGCATTAATGGAATTTGAAGGTGAACCTCAGACACTGAAGCCCTGGGTATAAAAAAAAAAAAAAAAAAAAAAAAAAGAGCTTTTATGCGCCGTACCATTTAGATGAGAAACTAAATGGCACCATCCAGTGGTATGTTACATCTCAACCTGTCAAATCTGCACTCAAATGCTATAGACACATTTTGAAATATCAACCACCTGCTGCTGTAATGTGTTGTCTAATATTCTTTTCGACTCTCCTAATATGCCTGCCCCTAACAAACCACAAACAAACAACGGGACAGATGCCACCAGCCAAGCCATGTCTGCCTTGAGAACAAAAGCTCACAACATAGCACAGCCCATATTATTTAATGTTTAGCAGAGAGGCAAGATACACATCTGAATTACTAGAAAAGTATGGAGCAAGAGGCTTTGTTTTCCTGTCCAGAAGTTGTAGTTATAGATACTTGGATAACCAGCTGTTTTACACACAAAGTTACTACCTTGTGACTGAAGGTGCAGCAGACACACTGGAGGAGGAGGAGATGGGAATTGTCCAAACTCCAGAGAGCAATAGTTAGAATATTATTTGCAATCAGTGAGCATCATTATGTCACTGGTGACACTTCTTAATCCCAGGTTTGAAAAGTTAGGCTTCTTTAGCCCCAATAAAGCAGCAGATGCTGAGAAGAAGCTCACTTAGGTAGCAAACTGTGATGTTGTTCAGACTCTACAGTCCTGCAGATGAAGACCCAAAATGCTGCACCCGCAGTGAAGGTCTGAATGTACCTGGGTAAACCAAACGTTGGAAGAGTGGAGAACGCCCTCAAGTACTGGGAAGGACAGAAACGTATGTCCCAACTTGTTCTCCCAACTATAAACTTAGTGTAATTTTCACAGTATTTTCTAAAGCAGGTGGGAAAAAAAAAAAGTTTATTTCTTGTCACGTGTAGCATAATTACAGCCACAAACCAAGTAACACAAAGACACTCATATCACAACCCTCTTCCCAATTAATTTCCACTTTCAGCATGGCCAGCTAAGAGCAGGCAAAGACAGAGGCTGAAGAAAACATAGAAACAAGGAAAGCCTAAGCATAAGACATAACTTAACACTTCTATTGTGTTAAACATATTAAAGATGCTGAGCTGCTCTTAAAAAGACCAAAATTTTGACTTTTCTGTCAAATCGACATCCCTGGAAAATTGCTTAGTTGATTTGTGTTTTTTCTAAATATTTTTTTCCAGCCAATGTGTTGAAATTATTATATTTAGGTAAATGTGTTGGATGCATATTGTCTATTTAATGAAAAAGAATCAAAGGGTAGGCAATACACAGTCACAGGCTTAACTAAATCTGAGTTAGCACAAGGAGGACTGATTTGGTGTGCTACCCTAAGATTTTCACTGGCCCCACCTGACCACCCCTATGAACATTTTCTGTGTATCATATTCATATTTACTTGTATATTCCTGATTACTATAGCAACCGCTATATACACCTTTATTTATCTGTAAATGTTTGATCTAGTTAATAGCAACCTATATATTATGTACATATCAATTTGCACACCCCTGACTACTATAGCAACGGTATATATGCTAATCTATGTGCATCTATTGTAAAACTGATTATATTTAACAACCTGTATAGTATGTTAATCTGTTAATATGATCCATGTCTTCTCCTGTCCATATTTTCTTATTGCACTTCTGTTTAGACATAAACTGCATTTTGTTGCCTTGTGCTTGTACATGTGTAATGACAATAAAGTTTAATCTAATCTAAAAAAAATAACCTAGGCTTTGGCTGACCCACTGCAAATTATACATTTTTACAGATAAGCTCGTGGAACTCTACTGTGCCTGTGGAGAAAGGGACACATCTGAATCATTTGTCGAGTAGGAAGTCTTAGAAGATGTTTGAGTATTGTTGCCAGTGTGTTCTTTTCAATCTGTTGTTTCACTAAATATGTGTGGGTGACCCTGCATGGAAGCTGGCTTTTTGTGTAAAGCCTGCCAGCCAGCAAGTAAACCCGTTTGTTTTTTTGCTTTTTTAAAGGGTTCACCCTAAACAGGTCACAGGGTGAACCCTACACAGTGGGATTGGCTCCAACACCCCAGTGACTCTTACCAGGAAAAGTAGTTAAGACAACAGATGAATGGATAAATAAAGTTCAGTATGATAGACTTGACCCACACCCGCCCTAAAGGTGGCTTTAACTTGAATAATAAGACCAGACAGCTTATTAAATGGACACGCAAAACTCAAGTCCTGCTGGCCTAGTGGATTAGGGTCTTGATTGTGATCCCACCACCACCATATTGAATTCCACATGATTTGTTTGTGATTTTTGTGAAGGTGACATGTTAATATAGATAGTTCCGAAGACAAATGGCCCAGGGTCATCATTTTAATGACACACTAGTGGAATTCACAAGGGTACTTCCTTTTTCAACAGCCTTCATAACTTAATTAGGTGCAATGTTCAATCTGTTCAACATTCACAAGACGATCACACACTTTGAGTGTTTGAGTAAGGGACACTTAAGGGTACAGCTAGAGCTATTAGTTTTGAAAACAGACGTATTATAAGACAACTGAAATAATCTTAATACATAGACATCCGTCCATCCACCCACCCATCCAAACTGCTGTGTCCCTGTAGTGGTCACAGGTGTGCTGGAGCCTATCCCAGCTAAAATCTGGGCAAGAGGCAGGGAACACCCTGGACAGGTCGCCAGTCTATTGCCTATACATAGACATATTAGTCACAAATTTATTTGGATACAAATACGTAAAAAGTGATGTCTACATATGTAACGGGCAATCTACTGACATGGACTTTAGATGGTTGACTCCTGACGCATGAGCATTTTCCCGCATTGAAATGGGGAATAAACTTTTATTGCATTTTACTTGACAAAGAGCTACAGAATATATTTGTAGCTGACATGTTCACTCAAACAAGGCTCAAAAAGCCAAAGCATGCATTTGACATTTTAATGAACAGACCAGAGAAATTTACATAGAGGGTCATTCAGTCTTCTGACGTTTTCTAATTCAACAACTTCTGTAAATACAGTACGTGCAAGTGTAAGAGATGCACAGACACAACTTTCCTCAGCTCATGGGTTTAATGAGTGGAAGTTAGCAAAAGATGAGCCTTTTAGTATACCTCAGTAATTCAGAGTTCCCTCTGCTTGACTCATTCTACATCTACTCTCAATGCACCTAGTGTTAAAATGATATGGGCATTAAACATAACACAAAAATACTGTGCTCAGCTGCTGAGACTGATGGTAATATAAACACAACGCATCATCCAACATGACATTGTTCATGTATCAAAATGCATTGTGAGATGGTTAGGTGGTACTCTTCTACTGGATCTGAATTCAAGTATGTAGTGCACATTATTCCATCTGTCACATCCCTGAAAAAAAAAAGTGAGTGACTGATTATAATATTGCCTGTAATAATTTTTTACACTTACACTTTGCCAAGTTTTACAGAGTTTTGTATCCCCCATAGTAAAATCACATATATGGTTCTCATCATCATCATCATCAGCATGATCATCATCATCACTCAACGGTGGATGCAAAGCAGAACAAAATAGGCTGGGACAAAGAGTTTTAATATTAAGGCACAACAGAAGAGGAGCATCCAGCAAGGAATGGTAAAACTAAACTAAACTAAAGCATGGACACAATAAACTCAACGTAAGCAACAACTGTGATAATAAAACGTGGGCATTCTTGGCTATCTGACAGAAGAAATACAAAACTGAGGACGTGTGGCATGAATAAACTAAAGAGCTTGGAAACAGCAAATAGAAATAAATCTCAGAACCAAATACACTGATCAAAGAAAATGATAAATGCAAAAATCAACATGTATGAACAACAGGCACAAGCTAACAGGACACTCTGGGGATGGCTGTTTGAAAGAACAGGGTTTTTATGGTGTGTGGCTTGATTACTGATGGGCTGTAGCTGGGGGCGAGATCATGCTTGAGTGATTGTGTGTGTGTGCGTGTGTGTTTGTGCCAGGAGTATAACTGAGGGGGTGTGGCCAGGTGGGTCTGAATATAGAGGAGAAAAGGAATAAAAAACTAGGGCAGAAACTGAAACAAATAGAAACAAAGTGTCTTTATTAGACAAGTTTTCATTTTCTGCTACTTCACTACATTTTAGTGACAAATACTTTTACTATATGTATGTATGTATATGATGTACTACATCAGTAATTTTCAGAACATGATTATTAATACCAAATACAGTATAATCATAAGAGAAAATGTGACACTTCACTTACTTTAACTAATTACGTGACTTCTTAAGGACCAGAACTTACGTAGGAGCTTTATAGCAAAGGGGGTGAATACAATTGCATACACCATTTTGCTTTTTTTGCTCACTCTTTAGCTACTGTGGGCATCTCTGATGGCCTGCTATGACCTAATTTCTGAGTGTGCCTGTCCACTGTGTCACAGTCTCTGGTTTTCCTTGCCTGTCTGCCTCCTTCATTCCATATATGGTCAGTTTCCTGGTTCCCCCTCCTCTTTGTTCAGTCTGCCAGTCTCTGCTTCTTGCCAGATAGTACTCCAGCCAAGTTATTTCCTGGTTGATTCCCTGATACTGATTACCGTCTGACCAAGAACCTTGCTTTTTCGTCTGACCTTTATACTGTGAGTTATCCTCTGCCTGTTCTATTTTCTCCTACAAACCTGAACTTACAGTACTTTATCTGTTCCTGCCTGTGGCTCCCTAACCTATCCTGCCTACTCTGGTTTAATGATAAAACCCCTGGCATGATTCTGGACTGGCACTGACTACTCCTTTGAACTCTGGACTGGCTCTATCCCTGTGTGATTAACTTCTTCTGGTGAAAAGACTTGGACTGTTTTCTATGACTAACTCAGCTTTGTAGATCTCAGACATTAATCTGAATGTTAGACTCTTCTGTGAACTGACCCTGGACTGTTTTTGTAATAAGTGTTGTGGATCTTGCACATTATCTCTGTGTTGGAATCACAGGTGAATGACGTTGGACTGTTTGTGGATTCTGTGTTGGAACTGCTTTTACTCTCGTCACTTCTCTAGCTATGGAGTCACCACCCACACCTGTGACACCACTGTGTGGTGTTTAACAGTCACAGTTGTTTTTTTTCAATGCAGACAACATAAGATAGTGAAGCCTTTAGCAGTTAATGTTAAAAACACATAATTTCCTAAAGGTAGTACTGAAACAGAGCTGAATGTTATCTCTCAATCCATAGATCCTGCTGGATGTGAAAATGAGCAACTTTGTACACATTAGTATTAGTAGTATTAGTATTATCAACTCAAAGGAAGCCTACATACTAGGTTATTTAAACTCTTACAATTTGTGTTAATTTGATTCCACTAAGTTTTTTTTTTTTTTTTACAGAGTATTGTAATCCAGTTTAAACCACCCTTGTTTCTGGGGCCTCCAAGTGGCCAGAAAATAAGATGAAACTTTCAGTTAGCAATAGCACCATAGGTAATCCCTGAAAGCAAATAAGGGACATAGACAGTAAAGGGTCATTAGTTTGATGCTATACATTTAATGACATATTTATAGTAAAGCTGAGAAAACAGACACTTAGACAGTAAAATGGTATGAAATAATATAATCCTTTATTTCCAGCAATTTACAAAGTCCTGCAGGGAGAAAGCCTTCCTCCAGCCTCGCAGAGGGAGGGCTTTTACAAAAAAAACACACAGAGAACCTCAGCTTCAGTAAGAGTGTGCATGTTTTTACATCAGCATAGGTGGAAGTAACAGCCTGAATCAAAGGCTTTATTTAGATGTGAATGTTGGCAGCCTGAGGATCACCATGGTTCCCTGTGAGTTCAGGGCCTCGAAGATTTGAAGCTGAGGTTAATAAGGATAGAGGAGGGTTACATCTGGAATCATGAGGAGAAATCACTTTCTTGTGTGTGTTTTTCTTCAGGTTTTCTGATGTGGATTGATATCTTTCCTCTACTGGTGTTTAACTTGATTCCAGACCTTTCAGATGCCATGTAAATCCAACCAGCTGAGCCTTTTCACCCTGTAAATCCTCATTTTTTGCAGAAAAGCTTGTGACTGACACTACCAGCCCCCCTCTCCACTGCTGCATCGTAAGTCATTGTTACATTACACATCATAATCAAATTACTTAACATCTTTTATTAATCAAAGCTAATTAAAGAGACACTACTCTGAGGCCAACCTAGCTCCTGATTGGTTACGCTGAGTCGAGCTTGGCTCTGATAGGTTAAGGCCATTTCATGACTTATACATGTGTTTTCCCTGCATGAGACAGGGTGTATGTGTGCATTTATGTGTGTAAAAACTGGTATTAGGCACGGTGCTATTCATTAGCCTCACAGTAATTCTATTACGGCAAGCGCCAAAAAGCTCTAATGGCCTTTTGGGGAAAAAAACAAAACAAACAAAGAAAAAAACATGGTGACACAGAAAAAAAAGCCAAAATTAAATGACAAAATAAACAACCTTATATATAGAATAAATATAGTATGTACAATTTGCTTTGTGTGCTTCTAAAAATAAATAGACAAAGCATTACTTGCCCCCTTATAGAAGTATTCACAACTTTCCATTGTCGTAGAGGCAGAACGCTGGCACCTGGTAAGTAAGAGAGTGGGGTATATAGACTGAGAGTGAACACGTAGAAGGATGCAACTTTTACAACTCAAACGCTGTCAACAAAACAAAAAAAATACAAAAATGTCAATAGGGGTGAAAACATGGGATCGAATCCAGAGGGCAAAGAGACACACAGAGAAGTTGCACAGTTAAGAGAATCTCTGCGGTGGCCTCTAGTGTCCATTTTACAGATTACAGTACTTTGTCCATTTGACCAGCGTGGGAGAAGTTGCTTCATCTTTACAGTGGTTGTTTGCTTTATGAAATGCATGACACAAAACAACAATCACAAAGAGTTAAAAATGATTAGGGAAAGGAATAGAAAAAAAAATACAATTTTAACATAACTCCCCAAAAATTAAAAAGAATAAGTCTGACCAAAATAACAACAGGTAAAATATTCAAGGTTTCATCATACACACTTTGTGCCCCGCACATGCATTCTGCTGGCCCCTTTGAAACAGTTTGACAAGCTCAATAGGTCATGCTTCACATGCAGGTTTCTCCTAAGAAACTGGGCTTCACTCATGGGCCTACGTCTGTACTTGGTACAGTCTGACGAGAAAGCACACAAATTCATATTTCACTGTCCTTCTCATCTGTCAGCCCCAAAGAGTGAGTCAGCTCAGGCATGGTGGAAGAAGTTTCTATGTGTGTGGGAAGGCACGCTCTAAGCTTAAGCTAAGGTTTGACATTATCTAGTTTGGTTTGACATCTAGTATTAATTCAAATAACTTAACACATTTACTGTGACGTGTAATTAAATCTTCCTCAGTGCCCGGTCCCACCAAAACTAGTATAGCAAAATGAATGACTTTAATTGTGAGAAATAGGTGTTAAAAGCCTAGTCAGTTCGGTTTCACAACTTTCTACAGATTGCATAATTTTGGAGACTGTTTCTAACACCAAAGAGCAGGATTTGCTGGTGTAATGCTGCTTATACTGTAGGTTAGCTAATCTGGTTTCCTATTTTATTAGCTATGTCAAGATAGTTTTGCTACTGGTCAATGATGTCAGCTCATATGCTAAAATACATTGGCATTAATTCATTTCCTACATCGAACTGTACGCAAAAGCTCTGGGAGTAAAACGTTAGCAAGCTGACAACAAACTAGCGCTCGATAGTCACCTCTGGCATTTTGTTCTCAAGACTATAAATAGTTCCATTCAATAAAGAGTTACTGAGGGGAATATCTTAAAATAACATCAAATAAGATTTCCTAACTCACGTGTTAGCTTAGAGAATGTTTGGTTGCTAATGGCACAGAAAGTCACACAGTTCAGTTAGATTACTTTTTTTGAACAGTTGTATTCTCACAAATAAGAGACAAACCAAAGTGGAAGGTGTAACATAGCTAGTAAGTTGTGCTAGCTCAACTCTTCTCTCTGGTGCTCCAGTCAGCACTCATTTGGTTTTGGCATTGAACCCAATGTAAAATTTGTGAAGACCCAAACTGACTTTCGCCTGTAAATTCTGATTTTACATGCAAGATATGAAGAACCTTAGATACATTTATGAGCTCTGGTGTGACTGGGCCCTCAAACTAAAAGCTAAAAAGCTAAACTAAACAAGCACAACAATTTATTTTAGTAGTCAAATAACTCAACTGTGACCCAGCTTCAAAGATCACCATTTATCATGTTTTTAATAGGAAAGTGTAAATTCTTTGTGGGAATCCAAATTAAATATCAAGATCACAAATATCCACACAAAATATCAGCAACCAGTATATTTTCCTGCTATTACACTGTGCTGGGTGAACCTGAGTGAGCACATTCTGGCTAAGGCAACTTAAAACCCTTTCACATTCTGTACCATGTGTGAACACAATGCTGTTCAGTTTACTAAGCTCTGTAGGTTTGTTCCAGTGCATAGCAGCATGTTGTACCTCGTGTCACTTACTGTAAGCCTGACTTGAGCAACACAACAACAACAACTAGCCTGCTCCAGTAGAGAGTTGGCTTTAGTTTCAGACATGGAGGACTGGTGCAATTCTCACCTAGAACAGCCCACAGCAAAATAAGACCTCTCTAACCTCTTGGCGTCCACAAACCAAACTCATACTGAGCTGCAACAAACAGTGAGGTTTGTGTTTTTCTTTCTAACCAACAGTTGTCTGGCCATTTTTCACATACTATTTTCCACTGCTTTTGTATACTTGTTCACTTTATCATGACAGAATATGACTCAGGAGATTACATAATGGCTGCCTTTAGTATTTGAACTGGCCAGTAGGGTAACCTCTGTGAACTCTAGAGAAAGAGCAATTAAAGACTATTTTGTGGATCAACACACATTCCCCATTAACAAATGCTTCAATAGTCATCAGTTAGGTTATTCTCCACAGAACAGATTCAGGGGAATATTTGTTCTAGTAGTAAGTGATGTAAGGAAGCGCTTGGACTGTGATCTGACCTCAGATCTGGTAATTGTCAAGTCCAGGACTGAGGGACAGTAAGTGCCTGAATTACAACCTTGGTTTCCTGTAAAGACTCAAGTAAAGTCATGTGGCTGTGGGAGCCAAAAGGGCTTTAACGTGTTGTGTTTATGGTCCAGTCTCCTATAGTAAAATCCCTCAAACCAGTTTTGTACTGGCAAGAGGCCAAGTAAAACAGGAAGCTCCTATGCACTGCAAAATGACAAATGATATTAGATTTTATGTAATATTCTTTCTGTATTTTTGACATACAGTAGCACTTGGTGATTAAACATCCTAAGCTTCTTTGAATTTGTTTTTCAAGTGTTAAACGTTGAAACAGAGGGCTAACGACCCCATTGAAAATAATGAGGCTTGGCTTGTCGCATAGAGCGGGTGTTGATTCATATGCACTGATGCGTTATCTAACAACAATAATAATCACTGTGAATGGTATAATATAACAAAAGTAGTAGGACTCAGTTATTAAGTAAAATATAAAGGAGTAGTGGAGTCTCTGGGGCCGGGTCTATCAGTTTTGCTGGTTGGTTGAGGTGGAGATAATGTTCCCATCATTTCTAAGGTGAAACACAGATACTGTGTGGATTCTGGCCTGCTGCTGTCAGTGGGTCCTGACAACCTGAAGATGAAGTGCAATAAACTATCAGTCAGAGTGCTACAGGAAATTAGCCCTTTTATTGTAGTCGTTGTCCAGTTTCAGATCACGTTCGGACACGCACGTAATGTTTGCCACTGTCTGTGTGTGCGAGTGTACAGTATGTGAAGTATTTTTCCTTTGTTTTGTGCGTGTGTACATGCATGCATTCAGTTGCCCACGTTAGTGTCTCTGTCTCCAATGAACCAGCGCATGTGGAAGCAGAGGGCGAGGAAACCGGTGCCCAGCAGGTCACCAAGAGCAGTTAGGTAGGGGATGGAGAAGTTGTCTGGGTCCATTCCTCGACCCCACATCCAGTGGACCATCCAGTCTGCCAGGTACAGCAGGATCATCACCTGGACGAAAAAGCAGAGGCACAGCTTACTTACAATATTACAGGTGTCCTACTCTTTTCAGAAAGCAACGGAAGAAGGTTATAATTGGCATCTCAGTTTTGGGAGAACTGAAAGTCTCTGAATCCAATTTGTTTGCCGAATTTTGACGATAGATTCCTCATAAAATTCACAGTCTTGGACTTGCAACCTAAATTAACAGCTCTATACAGCGTGGTAGTAAATTTTACTGATATTCAGCAGTGTTTAATAGCATTCTGCATGTACAGAGTATCCATTTCTAAGAAATACCTTGTCTGTGTTGACAACAGATGAGGGTGAAGGTGATTTAGGACAGATCAGATCATGTTTATATTAGCTTTACTCAGAAATAGAGAAAATGTTAAAGGGTTCATGTACTTTTCCAGTAAGCAACACTATAAAAATACTTACAGCTAATACAGCTGAGACATTTGATGCTATAAGAACTGAAGAACTACAATTCACCCAAGTGACTGGTAAACATCAGTTCTCTTTATTTTATGACTCTGTGTTATCACTCTCAACAGACCTAACTTCCAGAAAACACTTGTTATATTATTACAATACAAATGATTAATGAAAACATATCTTCTATCTGCCACACTGTTTCCTAATAATTCCCAAATATCTGTATGAAGTTGAAGAGGAAAATAGTAAATTAATTTACTGTTTATGAGTATGTTTAAGACATATACTGTTAATGGATAAGGAAGTTCTTTCAAGTCAAATCCTTTGTTCTAAAAATATCTAGCCTGAAGACTGTCGTAACTCTGCAGCAGTTGCTGCCCATTAACCTTGGACTTTTGCAAGCCAAGAGGAGCGCTGCACTATTATGGAAGAATGTGGACAAAGCAACTGACAGTGTATCTTCCTTTGGGAGAGATAAACTTTATTGTATACACTTGCTAATGTTTATTTTAAAGTGTGTTAAAGGTTAAAAGTCAGTACAAACGAGGACGGAAAGTTTTTTCAAACAAGGCGATTGCATCATTAACATTGCTGACTAAAGATTAAGGTCACCTGAACTATTACTCTGTGGATGGTAAAGCAAACCCGTTACATTTCAGACAGCAGCCATATGAGAAGTGGAAGTGCTCAAGCTCTAAACTATTGACCAGAATTTTTTTTTAGGTTCTCTTTTGTCCTGTTTTCCCACACACTGTGACTCACCTGGTCACACTTCCTCAGCCACACATCCTCACCATTCTAACCACACCCCTGGCAAGTCAGGGGATGACACTCTCCCTGACTTGCCAGATTGTCTGCTATGCTTTGTCCTGTCAGTTGCAGCTCTCCAGCCTTTACATCCTAACCTGCTTTCCTGATATTTAACCTGATTCTGCTCTGAACATGTCTTTAAACTGTTGTTCTGGATGAAGTATTCAATGAATGAAAATGAATTAAATGAACTGGTACTTCAAAAACAGTAGTTCTGTCAAAATGTTTCATGTATTTGTGATAAAATGTGCTACCCAACCAGTTCTGGAGAAGCTGTAATTACCTACATGTGAGGCCACATCTAAGTTATGTTATGTTGTTGATGAACATGTTGATAGACTGGTCATGTAGTTTCCATGTACATTTAGTCTTCATACGTCAGTGAATTGGGGCAGGTGGCTTCTGTTGTCATAAAGTGCTTGCTGTTTGCTAACAGCATGAAACTGCTTCAGTGTTTTTTACACCCCACATGCTTTTTGATTATTAGAAATTTTAGTGCAGTCATAGATATACAATCTTTAGTATTACAAAAATTATCATCAAGTAAGTGGTGTCTGTTTTTCCTGCCTTGGTGTTTTACTTCTAATTTAGACTTGGACTTGAACTCAAACTCAAGGTTGGACTTGGATCTATCCTGGATTAAACAAAGGCAGACTTGACTGCTCCCTTGGTCTAAGAAGCACTTGTTCATTGTTCAGACATCTGACTACACTAGATCACTAGAAAAATGTATCTTTTAAGTATGGCAATGCTCAGAAAGTAACTGCACATCTGGTTTTGGAGTACCTGGAGTAGTGCAGCAGTCAGGTAGAAGGTGATGAAGATGGGTGTGAGCGTGGTGTGACCCCCTCTGAGGGAGTTGATGGTGTAGAGGAAGACAAGGTGACCCGGGGCGACCAAGAGGAAGAGCACGCGGGCTGAACGGGAATTCACAGCTGGAAGAGAGAGATAAGATACGTTTAAACCAGCCAAATATTTTATGGGAAAAGGAATAACAATATTTTTTTAGTTTAGATTGAGGCAATAGCCACCGTAGAATGATGGAAATATCTGCTTTTCAGCCACCGGACAAGTGGAAAAATAGCGGAACATTCCACTGCCACCCATCAACTTACTGGAGCCGAAGAAGGAGGTGCAGGGTGTGGGGCACTTTCTGGGGGTGGGGTTGGGATCCCCCATGGGTAGACCATTCATGTGCAGATAGGTGGAGATTCGACTGGCCTGCACTGCGACCAGGTTACCTCCCACACCTGATACACACACAAACACAGAAAGTAAAACCCTGGAAACAGCTAAATCTATCCAGTATATTTCATGTGATGACCCTGGTAAAAACAGGTGTGACGTTTTTCCATTTTTTCAATATATAAATATATTTAGCATCATGATGACTTTTCACTTGTCAGTTTTAAAAGTGTGATCACTTAGCCTATGCATATGCTTACTCTGCCACACGATTCTGCAGAATTATTAAAACAGATGGATGTGGTAAGATCATGGCTTCAAATACAGTTTCATTGTAGAACAGATGGAAAGATGAAGCATCCATGTCAAACTTTATATTAATCCTTGTTTATCTTTTTCTTAATTTACAAATAAAGCATATTAGCTTATGGTATCTGCAGTGGAATAACTCCATGAAATATCAATGATCAATTTCCAACACCTTTGCCAGCAGGCATGGTGTGAAATTGAAATGTTAAATTTTGTAACAAGTTTTATTACTCCTTACCATTGATGACTGGGGTGAACACAGCCATGCCAGCAAAGTTTGGGTTGGTAACAGTCTTATCAAGGATCAGACCACCCACACTGACAAAATGGAAAAGAAGGATTTTCACTGCATGGCCTCTCTTTATTACATAGAAAATATATTCAGATCCATAACACAATCAGGGCAAACTGTAAAGTAGACTGTTTTGAAATCACAAACAGAAAACACTTACACATACAGTATAAATGATTTTGTGGAATAGGTGTTGATCCCTGATTGTGTGCATACTGTATATACAGTGCTGATTCACTGAACGTTTTTATAAAGATAATGATTCCTGCAGTCTGTACCTGCTGATGGCCATGGCGATGATGACCGGCTCCCAGCCAGAGTAAAGGACTTCTCTGGTGGATGGGATCTTCCTGGCTATCAGCACCCACAGGGGGCACATGGCCACAAATACTGCACACACCAGTGGGTTGGCATAGTCATTGTACTCTGTATGGGAAGGAGAGAAGCTGCTATTATATACTGGACAAAGTTTCATACAGTAATTAAAACAAAAGAGCAACAATAACTAGAACAACAATAAACAAATGAGCAAATAAAACGTCTGCGTAGCAATGAAAAGGAGCACCATGTTTACAAATATTACCTAAAAAAGTTGTTATGCCTCTGGCAATTAATGGTCAGTAGTGTAAGTGTGACTTAGAGCTGACAACAACCACTTATGGCAGTTTCTAACTAGGTTGCCATGTCTTTTAAGGGATCCTAGCTCATGCTTAAGTTCTGTGTCCTTCAAACTCTGTGTCCTTCAAAAAGTTTTGGACCGACTTGGATGTATGCTTTGGGTCACTGACTTGCTGGAAGACTCAGCGGCAAACTAAAGCTAGACAGGGAACAAACTTTACATTATCCTTTATAATGTCAACACAATGTTTCTTTGTGATTCCATGCACCCAGACAAGGGCCTGAAGCACATGGCCAGGATGGGGCCAGAGGATTCAGATAAAAAAAAAATTGAAAAAACTGATAAATATGACTAAGAAAAAGATGTTTTGGGGTACAGCAAAACTTTATAAAATAATCTAGGGTGCAGTACCCTTTAAGTTCAACTTAAAATCACACATGATAACCTGAAAAGCTTGACTGACAGCAAGTCCCTGTTCTAGTCACTAGGGGTCAGTCTTATTACTAAACTGACACTACAGCAGACCACAAAGCATCAGTTGCACAACACCTAGGCAGACATACTCCTCACATACTCAAAACCCAGACACCAGCTGTGTTTTTGTGTATTTAAACCATAATAACCCAAATAAGCCCAATATAGTACCTGACTGTGACATTTAACATAAACTAGACTCTTGAGTGTGTCACTGTTTATGTGTGTATCTGTCTGTGGTGTGAAGCTGGGTGGCCTGGCTAGATGCAGATGCACTTATACACACGCTGCTTCCTTTTATGATAACATATTCAACAGAGGTTAACACCTTTTCAACCCACATAATACAACATACAAACTAAAACATAATAAAAATGAATAAAAAAGTGAGATGTTTTTATTATTGAAATATTGGTTCTGTGGAAATCATTCTGGAGTAGCTGCCTGAGTGACTCATTAGAGGCTCAGTCTCACTTTGAGACTGTTGTGTAACATTGTTTTTCCTGAGCACAAAGACATAGGCTATTTGTGTCTGACATCGGAATAACACAGCATGAAAAGCAATATTGTTGCTTTACTGAATGAAATTATATTGCACAACTTATCTCCTCAATAAATGCACTGATCAAAGTCGGATCAGTTAGAACTGCAGTGCAATAATGTCACACATGAGTGGAGAAGCTACATTGTAAAACAGTAAAAATATCACTCATGACCTACTGAATGACTTCTACACGAGACAATGTGTCACATTTAATCTGTAAAGTGTGTGTGTGTGTTTACCTAGTTCCTTGTACAGTCCTGTTGAGATGCCTGCCAACAGGGACAGGGTGATCAGGTCCCCCAGGCTAGCAGCGATAGGTGTGGCCACGTTGTCAGGGTTGATGCCGACTTTTCTGGATGCAACTATCACGCCGATCATGATGATGCCTGTGGGATTACAGGGCACAGAAGTCACACCACAAACACTTTTTAACTCACACTGCAACTTGTGATGACATTCTGTGTGATATTAGCTAGCGTCTTATAAGATATATA
>OMLM01007547.1:0-12885 GCA_900302695.1 Helostoma temminkii
ATCCTCAAATTCTGTTCAGTTCAGTTATGAACGCATCATTTAAAAAGCACAGAATAACAAAAGTTACATATTAATAGCCACATTTTTAAGGCCAATTCAGAACGGCACATTCCATTCTCTCTATGCAATCAATGAGTTCTCATTAATTCCTTTATTTTAAATCATCTTTTTTCTCATTTTAACCATTTTAATCTTTTGCTAATTCTTGGTTTTTAAATATTTTAGATTTTGGCCAAGTTGACTAAATCATGTGATGTGTAATGTCACTGTCAATGTTAAATTTGAACACAGGATGTTGTTGATGACCAAAACACACTGCTCGTTTGATTTCTGAGATGTCTTTCCTGTTGAATATTGATGAGGGTTGTAGTATGGTGGAAAGCTTTCTTCTCTCCAGCCTCTATTTACTTTAATTGGAACCTCAAGAACAAACAAAATCCAAACACCTATTATCTGTTCAGGAGCATCTCAGGCCAAATCTGGCAGATGTGTAAATAGAAATGGTATTTTCTATAAAGCCACCACATTACATCAGTTTGACTCACATTTATTTATTACCTGCATCCTCACTGTGATCCTGACATTTTTCTGTGGGATGATTTTGTTAAACAGTAGTTGGGTATAACTGTATTTTAACACTGCACAATGTCAGTTTCTGCATTTTTCTTTTTTGCCATATTATCTTTTTTTTACTTCTGCTCATTTTTGTGACAAGCATTGTGTAAATATGCAACCATGCACTTTCTCCAACGAAACAAACTTTAGTGATGTTGATCACAAATCACTGATGGATTTTCCTACACAAAGATGTGTTGGGGCTTAAATTGAAAATAACATTTAGGCTTCCTTTTCTTGAGTCTTGGGTCGGCTCCATAGCACCACAGTCAGATGGCCTTCACTTATTACAGATAAGAGCTGTCCAGCATACTCTGCTCAAAAACAATATGGAAATGTATATTAAATACGCATTAACAGTATTAACAGAGTGACAGTGAGTCAGCATGCACAGTGCGAGCACCATGAAAATGAAGCATCTTAATGGACTTACGTAATTTTGTTCACACCTGTGTTTTACCAACTGTGACATGACATGAAGACATAATACAAAGTCCTGTGTCACTTCATTGTGACTGTAAAGAGCATGATTTAAAGAGCGCCTGCTGTCTGAACAAACAATACTCTCATTATCACACAGTATGCCTGTTCGTGTACACACACTTACTCTCAATACTTTTATCTGAATACTATACTAACACTGATATTTTGAACTTCTGAGTCTTCGCAGCAGTTTAAACTATTAAACATGAATTTAGACCACACGGTCAAACATGAAGTCTGTGGGTTTTTGTCTCTGCAAGGTCAAAAGTCAAGTCTCAAAATCCGCAAGAGTGCTTATAACAACAAAGCCAATTATGATATGATATGATATATGATAAAAGGTCAGAGTTTAAGAAGAAACATTGTACAGAGTGAAAAGTAGTGGGCTCAATATTGATCCTTGAGGAACACCTTTAGCAAACATTTTAAAAGTTCTCACAAAAACAGCTTATTTTACTAAATGTTCAAACGTATGCACAGCAGTAAAGATGTATTCTCAGCTGTATGACGCTGAGCTCCTGGCCTGCATTAACCAGTGTTAGCTGGCTAAACTAAACAGCCCTCAGACAACAACTTTATGATGCAGTGCTAATCAATATGACAGACGTTTTTATAATCGGTGTGACCCTTACAAGCAGCCAACAAACACATGTAAGTCAATCTAATTACAGCAACAGTACGTTTACATAAACACTTCCCTCCACATTTATTAGACAAGGTCAATTTATTTGTTTTTACTGTAAACTGAAGAAATCTGGGCCCAGAATTTCTGTTTTTATTTCCAGGTATTTATATCTACATAGCTAAACACCATAAAACCACCATCACTTTGAGTTAGCATATGCACTGGAACAGATAGTTAAAGTAAATAGCATTTAGTATTTGGTTGCAAATTCAATTGGTTTGCAATAACAGCCTCAAGTCTGTCGGCCATTGACATCACCAAAAGGCTTTTACTGCAGCCTCATTCAGCCTTGTTTGTTTGAGTGTTCCTCCCTTCAGTCTCCTCTTCAGCAGGTGAAAGGCCTGTTGGGTTAAGGGCTAGTGATTGACTTGGTCAGTCCAAAACCTTCCACTTGTTCACTCTGATGAAAGCTTTGGTGTTTTGGATCATTGTCTTGCTACATGATTAAGCTCCTCCTAATTAGTTTTGATGTATGGTTTGGATCATGATCATTTCCTCTGACACACTTTGGTCTTTCCATCACTTTGGTAGAGCTTAATCGTCGTCTCATCAGTGCATATAACTCATCAACTCATCTCTGTACTTCATCTACAATATAAAATAACATTCTATGTGTGTTACTTCATACAACAGTGGTTTGTTTCTTTTTCAGGATTTTTTAAATCGTACTTTCTACAAGCAAAGTTTGGGCAGTGCCTTAGATTTTCTCCCTTAGACAGCTTGATGGCCTTAAAATCTACAGCTGAAATAAAGAGTAGTCTATTGGAGTTTGTTTTGAACACGCTATCTCACAGGACATCTGGGTAAAACCAAATGTCTTCAGTGTACAGCAAACACAAATGAATGGGCCTTGCCATTCTAATACTTCTCACACAGATGAGAATTTCAGTTAAACATTATAATTTTGGCTTTGGCAGTGTTGTAGACAAATGAAAGATGTGAGCAGAAAAGTGTGTCTCTACCCACCTGCTGGAATCTAGTCATTACCATGAGTAGGTAGGAAGAGTAAACAGAAACATGAGACGTTGAGGCAAAACAGGTAATGGTACACCTCATTTCTGTTGGAAGGAAAAGTGCTTTCATTGAGACAACATATAAGATTCACGTGGTAGAAGGGGAGGACACAATCATCGTATTCTGTGTTGAATGATGTGCTTCAGTGCTTGAGAATTTAGTGATAGTGAATTTAATAGTGTGAGGATTTGGTCTATTTCCACAAATATTCCCTTTAAACAAACCAAATTAGACCCAAAAGAAGAGGGACTCAGTTCTATTTGCCTTCATGTGGTTGATTTGAGAGAGGCTTCTCTCCGGTCCACTGCTCTGGATTATTGGTAGCATTGACACGGAAGAAGAACCACATTGAAAAGACTTTGTGTTCACCTTGCACAAGTTAAGTGAACAATGAAAGAAAACCAAAGTGAACCAAACTGAGACCTTGGGAGCTGGTTCCAGTGCAGTTTACTTCAGAAAGATTTTGGGTTTGTTTAGTGTTCACATATGTGCAAAAAATGCTGACTAATCAAGTTTGTTTCACTATTAGGACATTTTCAGAAATATTGTTCATTTGCCCTGGTCTGGACCACTTTGTTAACTTGGTCTATTTTCCCCCTTCACACATAAAAATATCCAAGTCTAGTCTTGTCCGGTTATTGGTTAAATGGAGCTGGGGCAGGAACAAGAAGTAATCCCAGGAAGAAGGCTCTGATCCTTAACGCCACTGAATATGAGAGAAGTTTCTATGGAAATCCAGGTGCCACTAAACAACACGTCTTGGATAAAGGATGTAACATGAACAAGCTGCCAGTGGTCATGTAGTCAAAGTTTGACTAATTAGACCTTTCAGAACTCCTCTGCTCTGCAGTGCAAAACGGTCGTCTTTGAGAAGGAAATTCGCTTCATTCCAACAATTTCCCTGAGAAGATCAATAAAGTTTGCCATTCTCCAGAGTCTTTTCTATAACTGACCATCCATTTTGTGCTCATATACCGAAGTGTGCCATTCTGTCCACCCTCTAAGATTAGCCGCCACAGCACTGCTAATTGCTAGCGCTAGGTGTTCCTGCAGAGGTACAGCAACAGAATTTGAGCAACATTTTTATCTCTTCGGGCCGCTCCACAGATGATGCTGAGGTGTTGCTGTTCCACAGTTGGACCCACAGGAAGACTTCCACAGGCTGGCTAATCAGAACAGAAGGCGATGTGGGGAGAGAGAGACTTGAAGGAACAGGAGCTCAAACAATGAGCTGCCTCGTTAAGAGGCATTAGCATGTGTTCGTACATTTTAAAATCAAATAATCGTGCATCAATGGAAGACCAGAATGAAATATAAACCCTAAAACTAAGTGTAATATGGCCATATATGATCACTGCTGTACTTGCTGCTAATTTTCTTACCACTTTTAGGTCAGGACTCACTCCTGTGTTTGTTTGTACATGCACCCCTGCATTTCATTTGGCTGCTCTAAAATTCAGAAACATGGTTTAAAACCTGTTATATATAATATAATATATATAATATAATATATATATGATATAAAATGTCTATAGGCTGAAACAGGCCGGCACATTACAGATTCAACTAAACTGGACTTGAACCTTCCGACCTTCAGTGTTTCTCGAGGATGGGAGTAAACTTTGTTTAACAAAACAAAGCATCAGCATGAAACACAGCCAGCATGTGTGTTAATATGTTCTGTGTGTGTGTGTAGGCATGCTTCCAGTAGTTCCTGGCTGCTAATTTCCATCAGTGTTTTCTCAGCTGCAGTTTCCATGAGAGAGAAGAGAAAATGTTTTCACGGATTTACTGCTATTACACCTCCTTATCCTCCTCCGCTCTCTTTCTCTCCTCTCCTCAATGTTGACTTCAGCCGACGGCCCGACTGAAAACACACCTGGTGTTGGTATAAGGTGTAGCCTGTTTCTTCAGGCTGAGTGCTTCTATTCATGTCCC
This sequence comes from Helostoma temminkii, assembly GCA_900302695.1. Lineage (NCBI taxonomy): Eukaryota > Metazoa > Chordata > Actinopteri > Anabantiformes > Helostomatidae > Helostoma > Helostoma temminkii. The sequence goes on from OMLM01007547.1 coordinate 4,736, forward strand.
CGAGTGCTGACACAGCAAACAGTCACACATAGAAAATAGTTTCATGCTGACTGAGCTCTTTGAAAGTGGTTAAAGCTGCATTAAGAGATTTTTTGAACGCTAGAGGGCAGAAAGTGGACAAACAAAAAAACGCTACATCGATTCAAGTTCTTAAAGTTAAGACGATAAGAAACGCACAGAAAATCTGAATCACAACTTTCAGTCCCATATGTTTTCACCTTAGTCAGATGTATGAGTTGCTACTTAATGTAAGTATTTATTGTGTTTTATCCTGAGTTTGGTCCAAAATTTGTTCCAGTTTAAAGTGTTTTTACTATGCTCTGGCCTAATACTCGGTGTTTTAGTCCCAGTTTGTTCTTGTGTTCAGAAGTGTTTCCATGCTAGTTCGGCTCAGTATTCTGGTGTTGTATCACTAGTTACGTTCAATTTTCCCTGGCTTTTAGCCCATTAGGTTTACTATGCACTGGTGTTCAAGCCCTGATTTGGTCCACCATACCTCTAGCTCCAAGTCAGTGTTATAAAATGTTTTAATATTGACTGGTGTTGAGCTTCTTTTTGGTCTAATATCTACATGTCTTTTAGTCTTCCCAATAAAATGATATCCAGTATTTCTTATGGTTGAGTGCAGAATCTGGTTTGGCATTGTGTTGCTGAAATAATCAAGGACTTTGCTGAAAAGGGGGGGAAGGATCCATGATGGATGCTGGCTTTGGAACTGTCCAGACATGTCATGGTTTCCAGCCTGGCACCTGGTTTTCACTTCATATTTGGTCAGCTTCCTGCTCCTGCTCTCTCACCTGGCTTCTCCTCCATATAAGCAGGCTTGGCAGGACATATCCTTGCCAATCGCCAGATTATAAGCACTGTACCTGATCTCAATCCTGTAACTGACCCTGAACTAGTCTTGGACCAGATACTGCTCTACCCCTTCGGCTCTGTACACTCTGATTTATCTGACCTCTCTTCTGGACCTTGACTCTGTCGCTGCATGTTGGAAATTGGATTTGTGATTTATTGGAAACCTGTTTTTGGACCTGAACCCTGCTTCTTCTGTAACCTGCTGTTCCCCACCTACACATACCTACCTATTAGCTTACCTGCGCTCTCGTCTGCACAGTCTATCTACCCAAAGATTACCCAGCTGCCCGGTTCCTGTCTCCCTGTTCCCTCACCTGCATAACGTCATCCTCACATACCTTTCCTCTTTAGCTCAGAAAGTCTATGATCTCCAGAAAGAATTCATCAGACCACAGGATGGTTTTCCACTTATCCACAGTCCATCTTAAATGAGCTCAGGCCCAGAGAAGGCTTCTGCTCCTGGGTCTACATCTTTTAATAATATTATGAAACATATAATGAAATGCACAAATTCAAAAATTTTTTATTTTATTTTGAAAAAACATTCAGCCAATCTGTGATGCTCTATTTGTATCCAGTCATGACACTGACCTGTTGTCAATTAACTTCAAATTAACACTTATGAGCAGCACTAGGAGACAGTGGAGAGGAAAAACTGCCTTTAACAGAAGAAACCTCCAGCAGAACAAGGCTCAGGGTGGGCAGCCATCTGCCTCGACCGGTCGAGGTGAGCAGAAAGAGACAGAGAAAAGAATGACAAGAAGCAGAAAACCAAAAAATATAACAAATATAGGTTTTTAATCATTTTCAAACAATTGTATTCTGTCTTCATTTGACACAGTGTCCCAGCGTTTTTATTTGGGTTTTATTTTATTCATCTATTCTGTTGTGGTTACATCTGGTTCTGTCACCAGTTTTTACTTAAGTTTAAAGCCCAGTCTGGAAAATTAAACAACTTTAATATGTAAGTTTAAACCTGGTGTGATGAAATATTCACTGGTGCTTCAGTCCATGCTTGTGTCCAATATTTTCTGATGTTTTGGTCTTGTGTATTGATGTTGTTTTAGCCCTGTGGGTCACTATTATCTAGTATTTTGGCCCTGTTAGATCCATATTCCAAAACATACGGCTTGATCCTGTATTTTCTAGTGTTTTGCTATGCTATGTCCAAATTCACCAGGCTTGTAGCCCAGATTAGGTCAATTAAAATACTTTTGCGTAGCACTTTTCATAAAGGTTTATGCGATTCATGCTGTTTTACAGATGACTGACAATCAGATTGCAATAAAAAAGATAATTTGAGACTAATTCACACAAATTCAGTGTAACAGGAGTGTTAATCATTTTCATCGGCTGTGTTAAACTACATGTGCTGTTCAGAACGGCGTCACAGACATGCACAGCCAAATCTCCAACGGTGCAGCACAGAAAGTGACTTCAACCTGACGTCATCCAAACACAAAAAGCACCACCAGGTCGGTTCCCACAATACCTCAGCCAGTGTTTGTCCAAGTTGCTGCTCCATTTCACATCATGAAACAATAGAGGGCACACACAGTAAGTGGTTCCAGTGGTTTATGGAGCAGTGCTGCGTCAATGCTGACCTCCAACTGCCCACGAAACAAAGAGAGGGTATACGGAAAAAAGCTCTGGTTTAATCATATTGTGAAGTGGAAAGTACCTACAGTAATGCCGTTTAGATAATTGCAGTCCTAGAGAACATTTTTAAATACTGGATCATTACCTGAGGATTTCCAACTAATGAGACGATCTGCTTTTTACTCCACGGCAAATAATTCTGATGCTTAAAACATAAGTCAAACTGAGCTAGATGGAACTGTGCAGCAGTCAGTGTATAAGGTTTTCTCCTGACTGAAAAATGATAAATGTGTAAATAATTTTAAAGTATTAATATCTCAGTTGGTTAGTTGGAAGTATCAGGTCCCAGAGATGGAATAAAGATCAAATTATATCTGGTGTAAAAAATGATGCAGATAAAAAAACATTCACAAAACATTTGACTCAAAACACTAACAGACCCCGAGCTGCCACAGCTTTGTGCCATTATCAGACAGACTTTTCACACCTGTAGGTGATTAGTTGATGGACACTTAATGCTGGTGAAGAGCTGAAAGGATTCAATCATGGAACTGAACAGCTGTTTCACACTGAAAAAGGCATAGCTGAAATGTTTCTGTAGAATTTCTTCCGTACTTAAGTCCTGCAGTGACTTTTCCTATAGTGTCACCAAGGGGTCAAACTTTCTCTACTGGATGGACTGACACTGTTTTCAGTGTGGATACTGATGTTCTGCGTGAATTGCAATAACTGTGATGATCGTCTGACTTGTTATGTGGCGCCATCCTCAGGTCAACGTGTGAATTTGTGACCAAATACCTGTAACAAATTAATGACATTGTAAAATATCAACCACTCTGACCGTCAGTCTCAGCTGTGTTTTTGGATCAGTGCTATTTGGCAAACACATGCAGATTCACAGAGCTGCTAGCATGGCTGTAGTCACACCAACACACCAACCAGTCGAGGAAGATGGCCGCCCACTGAGCCTGGTTCGGCTGGAGGTTTCTTCCGTTAAAGGGAGTTTTTCCTCTTCACTGTTGCCCAGTGCTGCTCATGGGGGATTTGTTGGGTTTTGCCTTGAGTTGAGTGTGTGACGCTGTTCTTGTACATATTCTGTACCAACCTCGAATACGGTAAGGCAATGACCTTGTTTCATTTAGTAAAAAAAAAATTTTTCATTGTGTTTCAAATGTGATTAGACCCCACTATGTAATTGCACAGTCGGTCTGTGGCTTATTCCGTCTGTTATTCTCAGATGTTTGGCCGAATACTAACTGGTATTTTATACCTAGTTTTTCCAGGTTCAGTTTTCTCTGGTGTTTTGTCCACATTTATTCCAGTAATCTCTGATTCATTCAGTTTGGTTCAGTGTTCACTGGGGTTATCACCTGATATGGCCCATTAATCTCTGGTTATATTTCTACAGTCTGTTCACTGATTCTTCAATTCACCAACTGTGGCGTTGGTCCATACTGTTGAGATTTTAATTTCAGTACAGTGGTTTATGTTTTAACCGTGGGTTGTTATGCTATTAACTGCTTACATGTGTGAGAAACCATATATCATATGCTGATGTGCATTTATGTTCCTCTCATTATTGTGCTGAAACTCCCTCTTCCACCAGGTCGTACTGTGACAATTTAACTGTTTGTGAACAGGAGAGCCACAGTGACACCAACTGGTTTAACTGGAAACACACAGCCATTACAAACCATTAACAAGCTGCAAATATCCACTCATCAGAGGATCCACTGCATATTCTGTTTTTAACTGTAACTGTAGTGATGTCTGTGTAGTGGGTTCAGGGCTGAAAACTGTTCACCTGGACAGCAGACTGGACTGGAAGTGCAACACAGAGGCTGTGTACAGGAAGAGACAGAGTAGAGGAAGCTCAGGTCCTTTAATGTGAGCAACAAGTTGCTGCAGATATTTTACCAGTCTGTTGTAGCCAGTGCTGCTGTCTGCTGGGGCAGCAGCATCAGAGCCATTGACACTAACAGACTGAATACAGTGATCAGGAAAGCTGGCTCTGTGCTGGGGAACCTGGATCCTTTAGAGCAGGTGGTGGAGAGGAGGATGCTGCACAAACTGCTGAGCATCATGGAGAACAGTCACATCCTCTCCACAGCTACTGGTCAAACAGCGAAGCAGTTTTAGTCAGAGACTTCTTCAGCTCCACTGTGACAAGGAAAGGCCAAACGTTCCATGCAAATGTGGTAGAAGTACACAAACTGAATAGTCAAGTAAAAGTGCTAGTATTTGTCTTAAAATGTGCCACTTGAAGTACATGCTCTAAAATGTACTTGATGTAAAGTATTTAACCATGAAAACAATATATTTTAAGTAGCAAACTTACATTTGTTTGACGAACTCCAAAGGACGAAATTGAAGCCAAGAAAAGTAATTGATAAATTATATTACATTATAAGAACAAACAAAAACCTACTGACAGCTGATTCACCCATAACAACAACTCAGCATTTATTAGTTCAGTATGTTTTTAGTGTTTTAAAGAACTCATTTTATAAGGCCCTCAGGGGTTAAAAAACAGGTCCCTGGTGTCCCCAGAATGTGTCTGTAAATTTTCATTCTGAAAAGTTGCAGTTCCTTGTTTCTGCCCTGGCTGAAATTTTGCACCCAGTCTGTCTGTGGAACAGCTGGTTTTGAGCTGCACCCCTGCCCCCTTTGAACTAGACCCAGGTTTAGGTCACAGTCAGAATCAGTCCATTTTTGAGCCACGGTCTTGAAGTGAATCCAGCAGCGCCATTCAGGTCTTGACTTTAATAGTAAAGAGAAGTGATGCAGTGTTGTTCTCCACCACTATGAGGTCCAGTCCACCAGAAACAAAAATTTCTGGTTTCTGGATTCTACCAAACAGGAAAACATAACAAAGCATGGGGTGCACTTCATTTATAAATGTATATAAATGACTAGATTTTGCATTATAGAGGACTGTAAAGGACAATATTTCCCTCAGAAGTATAGTAAAGAGTTTAGTGTTTTTGACTTGTCAGCCACAATAAGACATTTAATTCATCTCCAGGGGTTCTAGGAAATTGCTGTGGGCATTTTCACTGCTGTATAATGTTTCACAGAAAATATGATTAATCAGTAAATGAAGAAAATGATGAGTATAATTAAACGTATTTGACAGTATTTATTCTGAACAGTTTCCACATGAATAATAAACTCCATCATTAGGTCAACATCTGGTTCTGTGTGTGTGTGCATCATGTTCAGCATACAGTGTCCCACAGTTTTACTTCATAGAGTAAATACAAACAATGGAGACAAAATAAAAGTAAATAAAAACAAGTGTTCAGTACATTCACCACAGCAGGTTCATTAACAGAGTCCTGGTGTCTGTGTGTCCCAGCTGTGCTCTTGTCAAGGAGTGTTAGCGGACTGATCTTCACTCTGGACCAATCAAATGCACTTCTGTCCCTCTTTGACCAATCAGATCACTGCTCTTTCACTCGGTGCAACCTCAAGATCATCAGAGTTCGTCCTGCAGAGCAAAACAGAGACGTCAGACTCTTTTTTTTTCCCCACACATTTATCTTTGATGTGAACAGAAATCGTTACCTTTAGTTTGTTGTGTAACTGTGGTGACAGCTGTTGTAGTCTCTGTCTGATGGCGTTGGCGATCACGTTAGAGTCCCGGCTGTTAATGTGTTCCCCACTGTGCTCGTACTGCCAACACACAATTACAACGTGTTATATTTTTTTAAAAATAAAAATTCTTTTCCTTCCTCATTCCAGATTTAATGTTTACTCTTTATATTTCCATACTGGTGAAATGTGGTGCTTTATACTTTGAAGTATATTTAGTGAGACTTGTCTCACTAAACAGTAACAGTATTTTTTAAATCTTGCAGAGCCACAAGCGAGATGACCGTAAAAGTCATACTGGTGTGGTGCAAATATTTTTCATCTTGTAAAAGATGTGGATGGGTTGATGTCTCCTATAGAGACATCACAAGGTGTCTGTAGTCTGCAGCTCCTTCTTTTAACTGTATCCAACACTGGATTTGTCCATATCTTTTTGTCTAAAATAGTTTTTATTCAAGAATATCACCGACAAACAATCGCATGGTCCTCTATAACTGTTTCACAATAAAAGCACCCTGCTGGTTTGGTGCTGGGAAACTTTAAATGTGGAATGCAAAGAAATGTTTGTTTTGCATTAGAAGTATCTTAACATGGCTCTAGTGTGAGCAGTAAAAAGCAAAATGAGACTCCAGTCAAAAATAAAAATAAACCACAAACTGCAGAGATTCAGTTAGAAGATACACAAACACTGTTAAAGTCTTGGCTAGAAATGTGTGTGTCCTCACCCTCCTTGTTCCCCGGTATGGGTAAAATCTGACAGTTGGGTAGGCGGTGATTCCAGCTGACTGACAGGTCTGATAATGAGCCTGACAGTCCACCTTCCCCGCTCGAACCTCCCCTTTAAGAATCTGCACACAAAGAACATGGAAGATCCTCAACCGCTTAGAGAACGTCCCCTTCAAAAACATTCATGTCTCAGTTGTGGGAAAAGTCTGACCAGGAACCATGCAGGAAAAACAATGTCTCACCCGAGCCAGGACTTCAAACTCTGGGGCGAAGTGCTGACAGGGTCCACACCAGGGGGCGTAAAAATCCAGAACCCAGTGATCTTGACCTGACAGAACCAGAGACCTGAAGGACTCTGGAGTCAGGTCTACAGACGCCCTGGGTAAAGAACTGCAATCACAAGACATTAACGAAATACAATTACTGTGACGCATTCATAACAATTGTGTGATTGTGCAATAAATTAAATTAAATACATTCACAAAAGCATAACTCAGTCTCCAGGTTAACCCCGTCTTTGAATTAGGACGGGAAGAAAGTACAGAGAAGAGGAAAGTAGGAAAACCAGACACATTAAAACAGAAAAAGAAAAGTCTCACCTCAGCGCCCATGTCCTCAGTGAATGAGCGTCTCTGTGCCAACCATTATAACTCCTGCAGAGACAGAACAATATCAGCATCAATAAGCTAAATCTACTGTGACTAAACAACAGTAAAATAATAGCCCTGTTAATGAGGCTCCTTCATGGCGGCTTCACCGTGCTGCATGAAAGGTAACAAGGTGGTGTGGGGTGTCTCCTCCCCTGATCAGCTGATCACTGTTTTATTGTTTGTTTTTCTCAACATTTAAAAACCTGCAATAACAGATTTTATTGACACATTTGGTGGAAACAACTGGTAAACATATTCTGACATTTGCTTGGCTTGCAAACTGTTGCTTCTCCACCAGTTCAGTAAATATGAAGCCAGATGATCAATGATTGATTTTCATCACTTTAAGCTCTGTTTTTGGTCTCCACCAACTCCTGAGGGAAAAATCTGACTCTTCAGCTGCAAATTGCTCCACTGTGTTCACCAACTAACTGTGTCTGCTGATTGTTTGCTGAACAGGTAGTGTACAGCTTTATAATTATATATTTCAGTACATACATGTAACGATCTGGCTGCCGGGGGTTTCCAGGGTACAGTCGGATTTCAGGGTACGCCCTCACACCCTGACTCTGACAGAACGACTGAAACCGCTGACAGTCCACTGAACCAACCAGGATCTGACCCGACAGCAGCTGGACAGAAAACACACAAGTAAGACAATTTACACTAAAACTATTTAGATCAGCAGCAATAATAACTATAAAACCTCTGAATCAGAGGGTG
>OMLM01007549.1:0-14745 GCA_900302695.1 Helostoma temminkii
ACGACCTGACTAAATGACTAAATTATTAAGTTAATGACAGAACCGAGGGCTCATTAATAGAGAGTTAATACAGAATTAACTTGAAGATAATATGTTAATGACTCAATAATGACTTCATTTGTATCTGACATTTTTACATATATGCATAATAAAGTTTTACCTCACGCCACATTCTGCCTAAATCAGAAATAGAAGCACTCTTGTGCATTCCAGCTGGCCTCCTGCAGAAACAGATGCACCAGATATAGCTCTGAATTTCCTGTTGACTCTCCACCTACCTGCTCATCATCTCCACTTGCCAACAGGTAAGTATTGAGGCGTAGGGTTGTTCATCTCCACATCCCACACATTGCATTAAAACACTCACATCCCTCTGCTCACTCGCATGCCCACACACATGGAGAGGGCTGCAGGTGAAACGAGTGGGGCTGACAGTCAGTATATTTCTGGAGGCAGTAATGTGCTGCAAGTCCATTTAGAGAGGTAGCAGGAAAAAGTGATGCATGGGTAGATGCTCTGCTGTGTTTCTTCATTCTGTGGATGTGGTTGTTTAATGTGGTGTGTCAAAATGAAGATTCAAAATAAGGAAATATATAGCATTACTGAAGAAATATGTGTTCATAGCATGTCAGTGCACTGGCATCTGTTTTTACACAGCTCTAAGACCAAGCTCAGCTCGTCTGAAGTATCACACTGAGCAAAATGACGTGAGCAAAATTAGTATCCGTTAAAATTATTATTCTCTTTGCGAGAGTGCTATAATTTCTGTTAGTGCTAAGTGACACTCAAGTGATTTGGCAGCTCACGCAAAAGTCACTAACAACGTTTTTTAAGTTCAGTTTCATGAAGTACTGGCTCACTGTGGAAATGGGTGATTTTGTCTTTTAGGTAATTAATGCTTAGATCCAAGGGAAGTGACATGAAAACCAGCTGTAAAAGGTGGGTTGATCTCTGTTAGCTTCTTTTGTGGTGGATGCAAATCATAGTGTACATGTCAATTTACACATTGATTAGATTGGATTTTTGGATGCGCATTTGCTCATTTGTACATGTGTCCTTCTGTATGGGAGGGTTGTGTATTACTGGGAGACAGTGACACACAGGGAAGCCAATCCTCTCTGTGCAAAACAGCCTGCGAAACAACTGTGCCTGGGAGGATTAAACAAAAACATTGCTCTGATTTTCCCTACCAATATGATGGATGCGAGGCAGCTGATTTGATCACACACTGCATGTAAACTACAGCTTAGGCCAACATGACACCATGACCAGATTTCATTCATGCATGCTATTGAAAAAGTACCAAGTCATAGTGGTGAAGATCGGTGTTTGCAACCAATACGCACACACGCAGAGCCGGAAAGACTGAAACACACACACATACACATACTCCCCTGCTGTGCTTTGCTCACAGACTTGTATAGTCACATGCTGTCAGCATGGACAAACACGTTTCCAAGCACATGCCCTCTGTGTCTTTCTATCTCTTCTCTTTTTCTCTCCCTTATTTGCACACACATACACACCATCCTCTTCCTTTCTACATCTCTTTGTTCCTGTCACACAAACAAGTAAACCTGTTGATCGCGAGTGCTTTGGGCCTGTGTGTCAGTGTATTTTCATGATTGTGTCTCTTGCAGGAGAGCAGTGTGAGCCGAAAAGTAGAAGTAGCAAACAGACAGTGAACATCCACACCGACAAAGCAGACCATTTTAATTTGGCTCTCTCATTTTTCCATGACACAGAGCGCAAGTAATCTGGACGAAGCAGAACACATCGTTACACAAGTGCTGTCTGTTTCTGTTCCAATGTTCACTTGATTGAAGTTATCCATGTGAAGAAATAAATCACTCAGAGAAGTGAGAGTTGCAGGCATGGTATAGTCACTCAGGTGAAAATGTGATGAGTTCTGTTGATAACTACCATCTCACTGGATGATGGCTGTAGTTCTTAACAGATAAGTCGAGAGGTGTAAGTTTCCTGCAAAAAAGTGACCTCAACCTCCAACCAAAACCTTTAAGCAAACCCCTTTAGTTGGACTGTTGTGGTGCTATTGGTTTAGATGACATGTTCAGCAATCACATCTTGCTGTATTGTATCAATAGATAATGTATCCTGAAACCATGACATGATTGTAAAGATGTTACTGCACACTAGAAAAGGGAAATGAGCGTAGGAACACTTGTGATACTGCAAATCTCTAGCATCAGGAAAATGATCACTAATGTAAAATGTTGCTATTGATAAACTCGATAGTTGGTAAACTGATGAACTAAGATGTCATCTAACCACAGTGGTAAGTTTTGCCGTTCCATTTAACCACCACACCTTTGGTTTTATCTGCATGCTACTTCGTGCGATGGCTCTGAATGTTGCCATTGTACATTTTTTTGCATATGATAACAAATCTTCACAACCTGTGCAGCCTCATTTGCCTTTTGTGGTTCTGGTGGAGTGATTATTTCAGACCATCAGTCGCTACTCTTCTCAGAGCTAAGTCTTGCATGTTGCTTATAATTTCTCTACATTTTAATAAACAGGTGTTTATTATATAATTAATCATTCTAAATTCTGTCTTAAGATTCATTAAAAAGATGTTAATGAAAAACAAATCTTCATGTGTCTGTATCCACTCAGTAATCCATCTATTGGCAGAACTCCAGTTTAAGTGCTACTTGGGCTGAAGCGGGGGTCAAACAAGTTTCCATGCCGCAGGAACCACTTTAATGTGGGAGTGAGCCAAGTCTCTTAACTGGGCTTCTTGTAATTGGATAATGTTCACACACATCTACTTAGAACCAGGTTTGTATGGTTAAATGGGTTAAGGAGTGGGTTCTCTCCAAGGTAAATGTGATGAGTGATGTGCTGTTTGTGCGGCTGAATGAGGGAAGCACACAAACTCAGGAGCTTTAGGCCTGTTTGATATTTCCGGTGTACCAGTGTGCAGCTGCTGCCCCGGCCTTACCCTCCTACTGCCTCCAGGAGCTCAGAGCACAGGCAGACCAGAGGCTGCAGTGCCATTCAAAACTTTGAAGCACAGGAGGAGCAGGGAGCTGAAATGTATGTGATTGTATGAGTGTGTGTTTGGGGGGACTGTCCTCCAGCTGTCTGGTGTTGTCACGGAAGCCCCTTGAAAGCTTGGCAGTCAGCCTTTAGGCCAAATGATTCACACCAGCGCTAATGTCACAACTGACAACTAGCATTTAGTTTCTGTAGAGCTGGATTTGTTGATGCAAAATATGTGACAGGATGTGTTTAACAAGAGCTCAACTAGGTATTTATGAATCAAATAATGTTTAGATTATGACACTTCTGATACACTGATAGATTTAAAATGCTGATTTTGAAATGCGTGGTTACTTTTTTAGTTGGTCTTTAGTTTAGAGTATTTATGTAGCTATTTCAATAACATCAAATACATCAGGATGAATATTGGGAAAATGTGTAAAGGATTAATACACATGTAGAGTTTTTTTCAATTGGTGGAGACAAAAGCAGAAAAAGCATTTAAATAAACTAATCAAATTAAATTATCAAAACACAATTAGTGTCACATGGATCAGTGATTATTTCTGTTGTTTTGGCTGCTTTTAATCTCCCTTTAGAATCTCCCTCCATAACCTTGTTCAGGTTACAGGCTGCATAGGACAACACCATCAATAGGGTTTGTTTTCTTTGTGTGACCTTCTCAAGGACAAGGCTTTTCTTGCAAACACTGGAATTAGTTAATTATAAATAAGACCCAGATGGTTTGAGCAGACATATTCTTTGCACAAAAATGGCAGTTTTGGAACCAATAAATGAAGCAATGTTTTTTTCTGTAAGTTGTCAGAAAAAAGTGCCAAAACCATTTTCATTTTCCAGTGATGTACAATAAGGAAAGATTTACAGACCTGCTGCTTCATTTTAGATAATATGGAAGTGGAAGTTAGGAATAGCTTCCATATGACTGTGGCTTTACTAACCTGGTGGAAGCTTAGCTATACCACAGTCACTAGGAAGTTTTTATTATGAAGTTTTAGCATTGTGTATTAAAAAGGCACAAGCTGGTTCTGATATTCATCTGGAGCACATGGAGCTTTGGCTACTTACTCTCAACAACCCTGAGTGGGGTGCATTGTTCATCATGACATCAGTGATCCAGGGATTAGGATGCCACGGACAAGCATGCCGGGAAGACAGGGTGCACATATTATCCGGACAGGTTGTGAGTGTGGTGCAGAGTCATTAGTCGTATTGGTGTCAAGAATGGAGAACACATGTGGTAGGGATGAGGAGACCAAGGGGGAATACTGATCAGGGTTGAGCGATCTGAGGGTACAGGGAAAGGTGACAAGTGGGCTCAAGGGATGACTCGGAGAGGCAGAGAGTGAGTGAAGAAGTGATCCGATAAATGTAGAAGGGTGACAGAGGGTGCCCGTGGTGCAGTATTGGATGAGGTTGAGATCTGGGTGGATGCCAGCTTTTTGGGTTGTGGAAGGAGGCACAAAGGTTTTAAAACAAACATCATAAGAAGCGCGAGGACATTGTCAGCCTGGGGTTGGTCTAGGTCAGCGGTTCTCAACCTTGGTCCTCAAGGCACTTGCTTGTTTTCCAATACCAATTCCAATACCCCTGTCCTACCTACAGCTGATTACCTGGATCAGGTGTGTTCAGTCAGTCAGAAGCTGTAAGTCCTGGGATAATTGGAAAACAAGCAAGGCAGGGTGTTTTGAGGACCAGGATTGAGAACCACTGATCTAGGTGGATGTTGATGTCTCCAGGAATGATTAGCAGACTGCCACCTTCAGGGATGTGAGACAGCAGCATGTTGAACTTTTGACAGAAGTTAACCAGTTGACTTGAAATTAATTGTAACTGGGACACCAACCAAGATGGCGTGGTGTTTGAGGGATGTAAGATTGCTGAGGGGTGTTGTAGAGAAAAACTCCCATTTGTTAGGGGCAAGTGCCAGAAGCTGAACACAGAAGCTGAATTTCTAGGTATTTATTTGAAAGATTTTTTTTAAATAGAAGAGGAAAGATAAAGAAGAATAACTTTTAGGATAACAGATGGATGAACTTTATTTTCCAATAACTAGCTCAGGACTAATACCTCATCAGTCGTTATGATGTTGTTGTTTATGTACATCACAAACTAAGTTTTGATGTACATCTATAATACTCATAGAAAAAACATACACAAGCTACTAAACATGTAATTTTACTGTGATAATCCACTACAGAAATGGTCAGCCACTATTAAAAACACTACAGGAATAGTACAGTGTTCTTTCACTTGAGCAGAAATAGACCACTAGCTGCGACCGGCTGATGGGAGGATTACTAGACAAATCCCCAGGTATCCTAGAAATGTTAACCAGCCACCTGAGTGTGTCACATGGCACTTTAGGTCATTACAGTCACACAGAATGGATAGTATCACTAGTAATTCAGCATTTAGTTATGTTTGTTCTTCCTTTACAATCTAAATGTTTATGTTTGACACGCTTCACATTCAGTCCCACAGCTTCAGACTAAATCTGCATTAAGGATTAAGCCTTGTTCATGTAACCCGCACTTATATCACCACGCTGAGCAGAAAACCACGGCAGAGACATGTGAATGTTAAGCAGATGGTTAAAATTACTTAATGCACATTTTAGATGGGAACTGCAGTAACACCATTATAGACAGAATCAGTGATTCCGACCACACACACTAAAGACCTGATGCTGACGTGAAGTGGTTATGATGTATTGTTTGAAAAACAATGTGAAACCTTGGAGAACCAAGGAAAAAACAGTTTCTCTGTTCCTAGGCAACATCATCCCTGATGTGCTGAGTTCAAGCCATCAGAGGAGAGTTCACGCTGCCACGTTTATGTCTTTTGGTCATTGTGACCTAGTTTAAAGCATATATTCACACAGCAGTTGCCTGTGAGCCAGTCACCTCTTAATTAGACGGTGGTTTATTTATGTGCCTACTTTAACTTGCTCTTGCCACTTTTACATCCTCTGTTTATCAGGATACATTAAAAGCAGCAGCAACCTGAAGCTCTGAACAGTTTAACCCTCAGTGCTCATCCACCTCCATCTCTACTTAAAAAAATACAGCTATTTTTGTCATTTTCTGACCAATCAAAAAAAATCACAGCATGGTGTAGGAGGATGTTCCTCAGCAGCTACTGGAGGAGTATCAGTCTGGAATAAAACACGCATCATCAAGAGCCTTTACTGTATTTTTTATATTTTGTTACATAAACATGACTTCCAGTTTAGCTTTTTTGTCTCACACAGCGAGGTAAAGGCTGTTTTAGGTTAACAACTTGTCAGAGAGGGTGTTGCTGTTTTCATAAAGATGACATAATTCTTCACAAGCTTTTACATCAGTCAGGCTTTATATTTCCTTTCACACTTTGCTGGATAAACTGGCATGCTGTCGAGAAGAATCATTTTTGAAATAAACTAAAATAAAAAATAAATATAGTACCACTACATAATTTAAACAGACACTTTATCCTGCTGCATGGCAGTGGAAAGCTACAGAGCAACTGTGAAAACAAAATGTAAGAGAGACTGTAGTGAAATACAAAAAATTATATATAAAAAAAAAATTAAATGTATCATTGGAACAGAAGTAATAATTATTGCTTCATTTCATTTTATTGTCAATAAAGTTGATAAAATAACTCAAGGTCACTCAACTCTGAAACAAGCACATGTTAAATTAAAATTATTGTATCAATTAATAAATACACAAATTCAATGGAAACCCAGAGTAAATCATTTTGGCTAATGTAGAATTTCTCTATCTGAACTCCTTGTGACAAAATAATCACGTAACCATTTGGAATAATCACCATATTTAAGTAAAATTATGTTGCTTCTGATCTCTATGCACACTACATGAGTGGATTAATGTATTTGTGGAATGTGTAATGAATCTTTATTGTTCAGATGCTGACACATCAGGTCCACCATCTATGTTACGCTGCTAAATAAAAATAAATCAGGTTTTATGTAATTCTGTGAATTTGTGATGATGCAGTGCTGTTGGTACAAACTGATCTCTTCGTGTTTATCCGGGGTTAGGAAGCATGTCAGTAAGCATGCATAAAAGCAGCACTCAGAGGTTGCAGGGGGTATAGGATAACACTTGGGCCTGGTTATGTCTTTTTAAGGGTGGAGCTTAGGATGCCGCTCAGGACACACAGCAGATGGTGGCTACAGGTTCAGAGCTGTCCGCGCTTTGACCCGATGACTCGTCTGTGTCAACAGCGTGCGACTGCGATGGATAGGATCCTGTGAGAAAAGATAAGGCAACACTGGGAGACCAGCATGAGTCTGTCCATTATTGATCATCTGAATGGATTACACCTGCAGGTATGATCACTCTAACATTCATGCAAGTTTCAGATCATAATGAGATACCAGACTGTTTAATTCACATCAATAATGTGAACACAAGAGCCAGCTTGACTGTTGCTAAGCACAAAAAGAAAAAGAAAAATCGTCTGGGGGAATATTAGGAACACTTATCTGCAACTTGACTACCTGGGACAAGTTTATATTTTAACTGTAAACTCTGTATTAATTGCATGTATATTGCTTTCAATTACCACTGACTTTATGTATCAAAAGACCAAATTACACTGCTTTCTAAATAATAAAAGAACTAATAGAGTAAAACAAGTGGCATGCCTCCAAAGGAGCACAACATTTTGGTCATTTCAGCTCCCCTCAGAGCTTATTTGCAGCACACGGTTTCCTTCATCTCCGGCTCTGCAGGACATGTTAGATGCTTTTCTGTTGTTCTCCGTGGAGGATGAGGCACAGCACAGAACTAACTAAAAGCCCACCGCTGAGAAAGGCAACAGAGACACTGAGCTGTGTGGGCCGCATGTTCCCACCGCAACCGTTGATGTTACACTCCTTGTTGCAGCTGGAAAGCTCAATGTTTGAATACAGTAGTGAAAAATGAACATAAATCATAAAATGAATGTTACGGACACAAAATATACTAACCTTAGGTATGGATTGTTTTTATTTATTTGTGAGTTTCGTGAAAACCACGTTTTAGCCTTTTTCCCACTGGCCTAGTTGTGCGACCATGAAAACCACAAATGCTTTATTAATTCAACTGTGACTAATGCTGTGAATTTTCTGCCATGCCTTAATTTAATAAATAAATAAATGGTACTTAAGTTATGGGCCCAGAGGTGAGGGCATAAAGTTGTTGTCTTTTGTTTCCTCTTTCATCAGGGGATTTTTATTCTGCACGCAACCCGTGTCACCACTCTTCAAATGTCGGAATAATTACAGACTTCCCACATCTCAAGTGTTTTTAAGCACATAGTTATGAGGAAGGCCAACTGAAGATAGACAGCCTCGGTTTTTATATAACACATCTAACACGTTTTATTGACATGGTTTTCTCATCCACGCCTTCATACCTGTTCGATGAGGCATCTTTTTTTATGAGCACCCATTACAGACATTTATGTTACTGTAACTATATATGAGGAAAGGGATTTTCTGTGATCGTAAAATCATTTTTCCTCAGCTTTCCTCTACTTTCAGTAATAAGCGTAAAGGATAGAATTTGGCTGCTGCACTTCTTTTGCAGGAAATTTCAGATGACCTTAGCATATTTCACATTTAATGACTACTTTATTGTTTCAAAGGTGAATGTGTGAGCTAGCTCAATCAGTTCAGTCAAACAGCCTGTTTGATCCATCCGTGATCCTCATCTGTTAATGAGGAAAGGAAAAGGTTATCAGGACCATGGCAGGAAAATAGATAATTTATCCCCGCATATCGTCTGTCTTTAAAGCACAGTGGCCAATTTAAAACCTGCCGAGTTTGTTGTTGGAGACACCCTGGCTTTTTGATAATGGCCGTTAATGTGGGTACAGCTTACATAATGTGGGGCTATTATGTGAGTGATTTATTCAACCTTACAAAAAAAGAGAATAAATTATATCAGCAGGTAAACTAAGGAACTGTATTAAAAAACACTGGTTTGGGAGGGCAGCTGGACCGTATGGTTCATTCTCTGTAAAAAAGCTAAATCAGTTCTATTCCCTGTTTACATCACAATTAATATGACAATTTAAACATTTTTTTTGCTGTCAAAGAGTCTTGTCCTAACCAGTCAAACAATTTTAAATATTTAGTTATTGCAATTTGATTATGATGACCCCATAAATTTCTGAATTTAGTAAAATCTTTTTACAAGAAAATAAAATCACTGATGGGGACATCTGATCTGGACACATTGAACATGTTAAAAATACAAAATAAAGTTTTGGTACGTCTGCCTTTACATGCACATGAACTTTAATGACATCCCTTTCTCAATCCGTAGGGATTAATATGCAGTTGTCCCACCCTTTGCAACTATTACAGCGTCAACTCTTCTGGAAAGGCTTTCCACAAGGTTTAGGAGTGTGTTTATGGTCATTTTTGACCATTCCTCTAGAAGTGCATTTGTGAGGTCAGGCACTGATGTTGGGCGAGAAGGCCTGGCTGCAATCTCCACTGTAATTCATCCCAAAGGTGTTTATTGGGTGGAGGTCAGGACCAAACTTGCTCATCCATGTCTGTATGGACGTTGCTTTCTGCACTGAATTCAATAATTTTGATGGGGTGTTCCAAAACTTTTGGGAATATTTCTGAAAGTTTGTCAGTGTTTGTGAACTATGTTGTACTGATTTGTGGAGTTAAATAATTTAATAGTTTCCATAATTTCTGTGGTCAAAATTCTTTTAGCAGCCTAAAAAGAACATCATTTCCCATGAGCCTGAGGTGTTCGTGGGCTAACCATCACAGCAGAAAGGTGGAGTTCATGTGTGAGCTGAAGGTACTAGAAAGTTCAAGCATGTCTGGACTAAACTGTAGCACTAAGCTGCAGAAGAGCTTAGACAGCAGAGATAATAACGTTGAACTATAAAATAAATCATAGCAAATTATAAAAACATTTAAACACTAAAACACTGAGTTGTAGACTTCTAGGTGCCCTCTCTTACTGGATTACTGCTTATTTTCTCATCATTGAAACCCTTTTTTCTATACATTTGCAGTTTAATCATTCATATTTGAGTGGGTGGTTAATAACATATTTTCCTGCAGTGTGACAAACTCATTTCTTTCTGTTTAAGTTGATATGGCAAACATTTAATTACACATACAGAAGTTATAAATCAAATTTGACCATATATATAATTAATCCACTCATTTCCATATCTATTTTGGCAACTAAATGTTAAGTTACTGCATGTAGCTGTGTTTATGCTCTTAACACACTGAAATTATTTCACATTTTTTTAACTGAACAGTTTTCATTGCAGGGCACAGACTGCAGGAACAGCCATACAGTCGTTATTGCTTACACACTGTCCTCATTCCTCAAGTGTGCACTCCTCATTGTACAGTTCAGAGAGAGAGAGACATTAAACCTGAAATAAAAAAAAAACCAAAATTAAATTGTGTAAATGTGTAATTCAGACTCACTATGTACATAGCTTGACAAGTCACTTTATACTGTATACCTTTGTTTGTGCATGTGTGCCACTGCTGTAATTTCAGACAGAATAACCGCAAAAGCTTCCAAGTGCTTCACACATCACAGATCATCCAAAGTCCTCCGACTTACATAACAGCCCTGCATTCCAGGTAGGATCCCAGCATGAGCTAAAGCCCCAGTGGACTGAAGAGTACAAAATGTGGAAGAGACTTCACACCGAGTTGGCACAAATATTTTGTGTATACATGCATGCACGGACAAAACCCCTGCCAGATTTGAATAAATGTACCGAAGGGTGAACCGTCATTGTGGTAAAGAGATGAACTTGTTCTGAGTTCATCTGGTCTGTGCGAGTGTGTCTGCAGAACCCTCACTTCATTTCATTCTTTTGTGTTAAAACATTTTATGACCCTTTGTCACTGTGACCTGTGGTCTTACACTTCATGCTTTAGCTGCTGTTTATTCATTGACCTTCTCATGACTGCTCATTAAACATCCATCTGTTTCTTCAGTGACATGAGATCTACCAGCTGATGTGTGCAGTGACTGCGACTGACTGACTGAGGTTGCTGTTCAAAGCAAAGTCAAACTTTGATATATGTTTTGCATTTTCATACTAAACAAATATTAAAGTTTCACAGAGCCAAAACATTATCCCCATCAACTCGTCAGGGTGTGGTGTTGTTGCCAGGCGGGTTCCTCTCTCTCTCTTGTGCTCTGCACACCACTGGCTGGCTACATGTCACCCAGATCACAGTCAAGAACCCTCACGCACAATCATTCCAGTTGCTGAATAATACAAAGCAAACAGTGACCCACTTTCGAAGTAGGGAACAAGCAAGAATGAAGACCTGGAGTGGAATTAGGCTCGGAGGTGGGTGAAAGGAGGAGTGGAGACAGAGCAAGGGTGGGCGGGGCGCTGATGGAGGAGTTTAGGCATTGGTTTGTAGTCGGATTAAAGAGAAAGGAGGCGTGCCTGTGCACTCAGCAAGCATGGTCTGCCATGTGAGCTCCTGAGTCCAGTCCAGTTGGCCTGAGAGTCCCTGGCCATGACTTGTGGCCTCCTGTAAATGTGATTAAACAGGCAGGCACAAGAATACTGCAGCAAACCCCTATCTGTGAGGCCTCCCTGTGCAAGGAATGCAATTCACAGTAACAGGACTTGTGTAGTATAAGCAATGCATATTTTCTGACCCTGCTATTTTCAACCTTATGTTTATCTCGCCTGGAACTGCAGGTAAGATGTAGTGTTGCACTTGTTGCTCTGGGTGTTTTCTAGAGAGCTGACATACAAGAAACAAAAAAAGCACATTATTTGAGCCATATTCCCACAACTCATTCATAATTATCATATTGCTTTAATTTTATGGTAGAATGACATTAAATGATAATAATTTAGGAGTTGATTATAGGTTGATCAGAGCTGGTTATGAGTTGTAATTAGTTTAATTAATGAGTACTTCAACATTTAATGACTTTATTCATCTGGGGCTCCGTGCTGGGCAGAAAACATAAATTAAGCCTTTAGGCATAAAGCAATTATTCACTACATAAGTAATAAAAATTCCCCACATGCAGGTTATTACAAATTTTTTCCAGAATCAAATCATGTCTTCTAAACAGGAAACAGGATAAACTGAAGGAACTACACTGCTCAAAAAAAAAATAAATGAATAAAGTCAAATCACAGAATGATTTCAATCTGATTGTGAATCAATTTCACCTGCTGTTGTGCAAATGGAACAGGTGGAAATTAAAGGGCAATTAGCAAAACAACCCCTATAAAGCAATAGTTCTGCAGGTGGTGGCCACAGATCATATCATTGTCCACATCCTTTCTGGCTGATTTTTGGTCACTTTTGCATTTTGCCAGTGTCCTCACCACTAGAGGTAGCATGAGGTGGTGTGTGCAACCCACAGAAGTTGCTCAGGTAGTGCAGCTCATCCAGGATGGCACATCAATGCGCACTATGGCAAGAAGGTTTGCCGTGTCTCCCAGCACAGTGTCAAGAGCATGGAGGAGATACCAGGAGACAGGCCTGTACACCAGGAGATGTGGAGGACAACAACCCAGCAGCAGGACTGCTACCTGCTTCTTTGTGGTGGGGAAGGGGGGGCATCGTCCCCTCATACCTGAGCTGCAATCTCACCTTTTCACTTGCTACAGTTACCATTTTATACATTATAATGTAGAGCTACAATTTGTACACACTGGGCATCATGGAGTGTTTTTATTTACTGTTTAAATAATCTCCACTGTAGTAATATCGTATATTAACATCCTGTGAGCCCACAACTACAAAGTCTGTAATATTTTGTGAACCCATGTGCAAATACAGCAAGGTGAATAAAAATATTATTTTAATTAAGTAATATTCGGACAGTGTGACTTCTGTGTTGTCTCTGTATTGACCTCTGACCTCCACCACAGCTATTGTATTTCCACAGCATTAGCAGTGACATTAAGCATAACCAGCAACAAAGATTCAGATGTGAATTTTAAATAAAAACCTTCTAGCTTGAACAAAATGAAATCACATTTTCATGTCTTCATTTTCAATTCCTCATCTGAACGGCAGCTGTTTTCCCACCACACTGACTCAATAAAAGACGACACAGGTGTATTTATAGTGCAATAGTGCAACACACTACATTATGTGGCTTCTGAAACCAACCACTGCATCAGTTTAAGTTAAATTGTGTCTCATCAAAAAGGAGTGAACAACTCTGCTTTCACTTTGACATTAGACACGTTACATCTATGGTACGTTAATTTAAAGATGTCAGTGTGTCAGTGATGGGTTCAAATTCAACTTAACATAAAAACTGTGGCATTCATTGTACCTTTCTTTTAAATTGTTTAGCATGTTGTAATTTGACAGGTTCATTTTTCCGTGTTTCAGTTTTTAAGGAACACTATTAACAAATATTCAGTCATCTTTTTAACAGAGTGAGCTGTGTTGATCTGAGGAGTCACAGGTGATCGCTGTGGCCTCACAGTCACATTGATGTCACATCATAGGTCGTTGTGTTTATTTTCTATTTTATTTTAATTTAATGTAGTAATTTCTTTTGCCTTGTTTATGGCTTTGTTCATATTTTTTAGGTTTTGCTTCCTTACAAAACTGGATTTTCTTTTTTTTGTCCCAAATTAGTTTTAAGGAAATAAACCCTGTTCAGCTTCCTGACACCTGATCTTAATTTGCACTTTGCATCAAGTAAAAAGAGTGTTTGTTCAAATCTTTGGCTTCTGACTTCTCTTCTGTTCTGAACATGTAATTTTAAACTGAGTGTAACCACTGAAACACAACAAATGAACTATATGAGGGGAATTCCAGTGGAGCAACATGACACACCTTTCACTGAAAGTTTTTTTTAAGAACGAGGAATCCAGTTTAGTTTTACTTACTGTCAAATGCCTAAAAGATCAAACCCAGCAATATATTGATCTGTCTCCTGTTGTACACCTTCAATGTATGAAACAAGTGGTTTACTTTTCAAGTCCGTACATGGTTGGTGTGGAGGCACTGGACAATCCATGGGGACACAAACCTTTGCACTGCATGTTGATGCCATCGGAGAGTCCGTCCAGAACCTGGGCTGGAGAGGTGACTGAATGATTTAGTCCACCAAAGGCTCCACCATCAGAGAATCGATAGTCCTGGAGACGTGATGCAACAAATTCACAGCCGCTATATCATGTGAGTGTTAAAAATTTTAAATGTGGTGTTAGATGTGATCTTTGCAACATCAGCAAGTCTCGTGATTATGAGGATGATGGTTTTGGATGAAGATGTAGTAAATTTAGTTCAGTAGACTAAGACTAAATTAGAAAGATCTGTGTTTAAAAAACACATTCAGTTTGTGTCTGTGTGTTGGCTGAGTGAAAGCCTACAAATTCTACATTGATGGGAGCTAAAAAAAAAAACTGCTGCAGTGTGAAAGCAGCTTCGTTGTTTCCTTGGGAACTGAGAGGAGGCTTTCCATCTCTGAGCTAAGTGGAGAAAGAGAGTGACACTGACCAATTAACTGGTGAGAGGGCTGGCGGTGCTGAGCCTCTAACACGGCCTCAGTAAATTATCTTCAAGGGCCTTTTCAGTCACCTCTGTGAAGAGTGCAATTATAAAGCAAGAGGCAAAAGCTCATGGAATTATTAAAGTGTTTGGTTTTGCCCTTTTTGGTAGTGCATCCAGCTTTCATCACATTTCCTATTATATATATATATATATATATATTATAT
>OMLM01007549.1:14765-64603 GCA_900302695.1 Helostoma temminkii
ATTATTATTTGTGATGTGAGTGCAAGTATTGTCAGTCTGTTAATCTGCATGTTCAGGTTGTTCAATAAGTAGTGTTTTTAATGGTTAATTCAGTTTCAGTTCAGTTTTTTTTACATAGCACCAACTAAAGTAATCTCGAGGCACTTTACAATGTGAAGTTTAATACCTTACTGAATGTAACAATACAACTATATAGAAAACTCAACAAATCCTAGTGCTTACTCCACTTGACCAAGCACTGGATGACAGTAGATGGAGAGGAAAAACACCCTTTAACAGAAAAATCTTCCAGCAGTAACAGGCTCAGAGTGGACGGCCATCTGCCTCGACTGGTTGGGATAAGGCACCAAAAGACCAGCAGCAGCAACAACTACAACCTCTACCAAGTCTAACTCTTTTTTGATAAAGCTTATAAACTTTTAAATATAGTCAGGGAGTTTGCCATCCTAACCACAACTGTGAGCTGGTCCCACAGGAGAGGAGCTTGATAGTTTTTTTTGCCTTTAGAAAAGTAGTTCACAAAGAAATGACTATGTACATATGTTGGGCTACAGCAAGTAGCCATAGACCTTTAGTAAGACGTGGTTTAAGTGTTAATGCAATTTTATGCAATAAATATGTTTCTGATTGCATATAGTCCCCACTGAAAACAATTTGATCGTTGATACTGCCAAAGTCTTTGTGTTGATTTTTTGATGTGATGATTTTCGAATTACACCAACAACATGAGGAAGCCCACTAGACAAGGTGTGAACATCCAGTGGAAATGCATGAGGTAAGCTGCAATATGAAACTGTGAAGATGCTGCAATAGTTTACGTGATCACTCTGCTCATGGAGGAACATAAGTCATCACTGCTGCACTGTGTCACATTGTTATCATTTTTCATCTCTGGTGTTACAATGTTGCTGTGTTGAGTGGGTGAGCACATCTCTAATCTCCAACACAAACATCATCACTACATGACCTAAAGTATGCATTATCTCACCCTTATGCACTGTTTGGAGAATATTTCTATGACCTCTCTGTCCTTCTACCATTTTGTCATCTGCTTAAGAAGCCTCCTCCCTACAGTTTTAAACTCTTTTAATGGCTACTTCATGAATAATTTTTGTTTACTAGGATTTGGAAAAAACGTAATAATTCATTTTCCTAATTCTGTCACTAGGAGCAACTCTTAAGATTCGGAAGCATGTGAATATGCCTCCAGTTTTTAAGGTACTTCCTTATTAACAAACATTTGTTGTCATGGTTGCAATGATATACAGCCATGGTTATAATAATAACCAGTGGTTTCACAGGGGAAATAAATAGTCTCCCGTATCAAAGTCCTTTATTTTGTTGACCCAGCTTCTTCCTCTACATACAACATTACCTGACTTTCTTCTTAGTTCCCTTCATAAATATTATTATCGAGGTAGAGATACACTAACAATAAAAAGTAACTATAGGTTGTAATAAGATCAGTTCACAGCTGACATTTGGAGTTGGTCTTTAGAGTCACAAAAAACCTGCTCATGGCCAAAAGGATGCAATTTTTATTATTCCCCAAGACAGACATGTAACTAGAAGAAATCAAAGGGCTTATCTCCTTAAGAACAATTAATTCAAGGCCATCTGCCCATTAGATTTTAATAAAACATTAAACTTATTAGTTGGATGTCATTGTTCCTTCTATATAAACTGAGCACACACATTTAGGGGATCATAGGCTTTAAGCTTATTTGTGTAATTTCAGAGGGGCCAGATGGGAATTGAAAAAAGGGCTTGAGGATTAATTAACGGACTTTATTTTACATAATAATTGACACAATGGGATACGCTGAAATATAGCTTTAGGACTAGATGTAGTAGCCACAGCTGTTATGAACCTTTCTGGCCCTATTGAAGTGGGGTCAGAAAGTGCATCCTTCCTGGTGGATGTGTGAAGTGGTCTTGGTTTTCCTGAGGATGGATGAAAAGACCCGCACAGCAAATTGGAGACTGTGTTTGTGATGTGATGCCACCAATCACGAGATGACAGATGAAACTATTGGACATGTAAATAATGTAGTTAAAAACAAACATTCATCGCAGGATTATACTGGTTGTATGTTATGATGGCTGTGGTGCAGTAACAATTCTTGTCACAAATAAAAAGTCCCTGACACACATTCTTTCTTGAAGCCTTGGCATTTGTTGAAAAGAAGCCGGCAGTGTTTGACACATTAAAAGTGCGTAAGGACATCATTAAAGCTTTTTTATACAAGTCACAAACACAAACACAAACACAAGTAGACAATATATATAGTCATTCTGTGTTACATGTTGTAATGGGTCAGGGTGACTCTATTGACACAATCTGAGGGGGTTTTCCTGGTCGACCTGCAAACACGTCAACAAATTGTATCCAACAGTACAGGAAGGAAGATCATGTTCTCACTTTTAATTCAGCTATTCTAAGCTTTGTTGAAACCCTCAAGTAGCTGTAGAGTAAAATGTACCTACACATTTTGTCTATTGCCGTTCTAAAGCTCTAGAAATACAAAAGTGGAAAAATGTGACGCGCTTCCTTTAATGTGCCTCTGATGTCGATCTACAAGGATCTCATGTGATGTTTTTAGCCACTCAATGACCCCAAGGTACCACTTGATCCCCGGCCCTAACACATAGAGCAAGCAACAGCCAGCTGCATGTCCAAACTCACACATGACAGATGGAGAGATAAAACATGTGACGGAGAGGTCAGAGTTAAGACACATAGTACTTGTCATGAAGCTGACAAGAGGCAGAAGAACCTCATACTTGCCGTGTCAAGTGTCTTCAGTGTCCCCATAAACATCAGCAGCGCAGTGTGCGTTGCATGTTGTGAATGTTGAGGCCTCTCAGTAAAATGAGTGAGTGCTCTTGGCATCCATTTGCTGCTGCAACTGTGAGAGAGGTTTTCAAAGCACTGAGATTTGTGGGAGTTCTTCATGTCTGGGGGCTGTGGGATCTGGTCCAGGCCTGTTGTGGAGCAGCTGTTACCTGGGGTTACAATCTCCAAAGAGGGTCACAGGCAGCACAGCTCATCCCTGCGCTCCTCACTGGCAACAGACACCCACGCAACCTCCCATAGTGGAGCATCTTTCCTCACTCAAAACCACCCACATCTCTCTCTGACTGTCTCTCTTTCACTGCTTTTTCCTTCTCCCACTCTGTCTCCATCACGCTCTCATTCCTGTGTCCTCATTCCTCCTCACTGCTGCTTATGGAAATAGCTGCTGCTCCGCCGCCATCGGATGTCACGGTTGATAAGGAAAAAAAAAAAAAAAAGAAGAAGCAAACACTGTTATCCGGTGCAGCACTTGTGATAATGTTGCGTGTAATGTGTACGTGGGCTGAGTTTGTGACCCGCACGTTCACATAAGCTTCTCTGCAATGCCATCATGTGGTCAGTAGGACTACTGCAGCCGTGTGCAGCATTTTTTCTGTGTGAATAAAAGCATTTTATTCTGTGAAGGCGTTCCAGGAGCTGTTCTTAACGTCTTACTGAGACTGCAGGAAGTGATATTTCCACTTTAAGAATCATTCCCTGCCACACAATACGTAGATGGATATGTTGGGGTTTGCAGGCAGAGTTTATGCTCCAGTTGCATGAGGCTGAACTCTCACTGGGTATTAACATGTGTCTGTGAGGCTAAAAGACTGAAAGGCTTACTGTTTTTTTTTTTGCTGTGTTATGTCAAAACAGGAATTGCAATAACTACCAAATAATTGGATTTAGTCTCTAAAAATAGCAGGATCACAAGAGAAAATCTATGCGGAAAGGCAGATTTTGTATAACCAGGATTGTGCTCAACACTCGTTAAATTGACCTTTTCCTTGTTGATATGTCAGAAAGAATAACGTCCAATTTTCATGGCCTTTCACGTCATCCTCACCAGGCTGATTCTCAGAAGGTCCTTGTGCAAACAGTAGCCTAACATGCAGAGACCAGATATTATCAGAGGATTAGAGTACTGGAATAGTTTTCTTCTGTGAATAGAAACAGCAAAGCCACCTCGTGACCTCAGAGACAAGCTGTGGTAGTGGGTGTCTGCTAATGTGTAGCTCTTCAACCGAAAAGGAAGAAACATTAAATTTCATTGAACACAAATCACTCAAAGATTTCTGGAAGCTTTTTCAGACAGTCGGCTCGCTCTTCCTCATCTCTCTCTAAGCTCCTTGAGCTTTCAGAATATCAACACTCAATACTGGCAGCCGCAACAACCCCCTGGTTTCTATGGAGACTCCACCTACACAGCCAGCAGTGGAGGCAACACAAATGTGTTTATAATGCCAATCTCCCCACACCCCATCTCTTCCCAGTGTTTTAAATGCTGCTGCTGCCTCTTCCCACTGTTAGTCACCTCCCTCTGGTGTCTATCAGCATGCTGTATGGTCACAGACCAGAAGCGCTCGTCAGTATGTGCTGAATATTTCCAGAGTGTGTTGTACAGTGTGTGCGAGCTTCGATACAGATGGGCCGTCCCGTCTGGAGCAAGAGGTCAGAGCCTCATTATCAGCTCAACAAACCTGTCAGTGGTACAATTGTTAGATAACTTGCTATTCATTTGAAAATGAATTGGTGTCATCTGCTGAGGGGCAAATGTTCCAAAGTTGACCTCCAGCTGCTGAATGATGGACTTTTAAATTTTGAATTTTCATGTGAAAAAAGTAAGTTGCTATTGGAAAAACAAACAACTAAGACATTCACTTTCAGCTGGACTAGTGAACAATTGTGTTCACCACTGTAAATGTAAAATGTTAGAGCCAAACACATCAGTCCTGTTGCCTCAACTAATGACACTTTATCATCATTTTTAATTTTGCTTACAGATGTATGATGCACAGCACAAATCTGCCCATATTCTTCCAGTTGTACACTTGCAACTTTGACTGGGGCCTGCATGATGGGACATACAGTATGTGGTGCAGACTTTCAATCCAGGTGTGAGAAGTGTTGAGACTTATTCAAGAAAAACTGAAGTTGTAACTCGCACCAAAGCACTCTGCTTCTGAGTTTTACTAGTCTTCTAGAGAGGTGCTGCTGTGTTTACACCTTGAGACAATTGCTTAGAGCTTTGTTAACAGAATTATCAAGGTCTCTGTGTCAGCTGAAGTGTGGAAACACCTATGACACAGCTGGTTTGTTTAGCTGCTGGAACACAAAGAAGGAACGGAGGAGCTGCGTAGGGTGCAAAATGGATAACAGCTACACTGTTGCTGGTGTCTGTTTATCATAAAACAGAGAAATATCAACACTGAGAAAAGGTCGAGCCATGAGTGAGCAGAGCTTTCGTTTGCTTCTACTGCCTCATATTTAGCTCCACATGATATTTAAACAAAGATGACTTTACCTCTACCTAACCTCGTCCATGGGACGGCTGCAAAGTCAGACTTCTACAAAACGCATAATATAACTAAATTGCTTCATTATACAATTTCAAAATCACTGTAATAAAAACAGTTTTGTTGTTCAGCAAACTAGAAAAAATAAACCCATTGTCAAAATGTAAAACTTTCAAAATGCCAACACATTTGTTTTTAACTTTGTCAATGACCATTTCCTAATAACTTTATTTAAAAGACCCCAAACTTAGGGTCATAGCGTTCACAGTGAAAAACTGCCGCAGTCCAGCAAATTATCTCAACTTAGTATGGTTCTTTTTTCATTTTTGGCATGGTGAAAAAATTTCGTTCTGTTCACCTGGAGGTTGTATTTGCCTATTTCCAAAAGCCCTATAATCAGATTTTTACACACAAAACATGGAATTAAGAAAGGTGTATAAACTAAATAGATCTTTACACACAAGTGTTTTTGCTTTACGTCTGCTTGTGTAGCTAATAACTTACATGTTATCAAGAATCTGTAATGTTATCTGCTGAATTTCTGACACCTTAGAAACATCCTACACTGCCCCACTGTGGAGAAAGGGGAAATTACAACCAGTGATACCAGAGTGTTTATACAGACTCAAGAGAGTTCAACTATGATTGATATCAAAGCAAAGGACACAGATAAAGAAAAGGGGCTTTAAATTAATTTATTTAAAAAAAGCATTTCTCCACTGAAGCAGAACATCAATTTTTTTCCTTACTATTGTTTGGAACGTGTACAATCAGAAAACAGACTCGCCAGGTCACAAGTCAAGCAAAAGGGGGTGGGGTGGGGTTGGGGGGTTTGCCAGCACCACAATGTCAACACAGCTGGAAAGGAGGAAGAGGAGGAAGTGGTTTGGGAAAAAGAAAAAGAAGGGAAATGAAAACACAAACATTTAATCAAGTGCAGGTCTGGTTTGGACAAAGCAGGTCATTTTTCCTCTGATCAATTTACAGTTTACAACTTCGGTTGTCGGATACATGCAAGGTCAACATCTGGAACTACACATGGAGATTTCATATGCTTATATTGGTTATTTGTGCAAGTATTAAAATATGTAGGTATAATGAAGCAGTTTTGTATGGATATGTCAAAAAAGGGGAAAAGAAACATTTTACAAAAACTATTACACTGTTTCACTGAACAGAAAGGGTCCACGTAAAAAAAGTGAGATTTCTAACTTAGTTACCGAAATGTCACTGACCTCAACATTTTGTACGCCTTCTTTAATTTAATTATTATTTTTCTAGATAAGTGAAAATACATAAAAAAACCTATGCTCCACATTTTGAACAACAAAATACTGCATATCTACGTACAGCTGCGATAAAGGAAGGTCAGTATTGTGAGAGGCTAGCTGCCAGAGTTTCAGGAATATTGGCTCCGAGTTAATCCCTTTCCGAATGTGTTGACCCGAATTTTCTATTTTTTTCTTTTTTAAACAATTGAACGCAATCGTGGTTATACTCGGTGCTCGGTTGGTCACTTTGTCCACAGCCGTCCTGACAGGTCCGCAAAGGATGTTGTCTGCTGGCTGCCGGAGTCTTCTATCTGCTCTGAGGTAGATGCGACAGAAAGGTGGCGTCCAGCCCGAGCTGAGTCAGGACCTCTCTTCACTGGATCACATGAGGTCAAAGGTCAGTTCTTAAGGGTTAATAGTTGTTAAGGCTTCCTGTGGTCATGGTTTAGTCACTCTCCTGTTTCAGTGGCTCACAGGGGATACCTCAGAGTTTGCCTTTTCTTTACTTTGTTCTCAACCCACATTCTAGTCTTTAAAGGGGTTGACATATATATTTTTTCCCCTCTTTCTTTTGATGCTCTAGTACTGATAACCCAAACTGGAAATTAAAGTATCTTCTCCGTTTGGCACCTCGGGAGTCAGTGGTAGGAGTGGTAGAGAAAAAACAAATAACAGGGACGAGAGAGAGAGAGAGAGAGAGAGAGCGAGAGCGAGAGAGAGAGAGAAACCGTCGAGGGAGGAGAAGGCGGTGAAAGTGGTGAAGGTGGTGGGAGCTGTGTGGTGTGTGGTACAGACTAGTTGCCTTGGTCATTAGCTGCCGACGAGTCTGAATCTGCTGCAGCGGCTGGAGTTGAAGAGGCCGGGGCTGTATCTTCCTCTGTTTTCACGCGTTTGGCGTCCGGTTGTTCACTTCCCAGCTGGTCCCCGTTCTGTCGTTTGGTGGGGAGGGAGGCTGAGGCTGAGGCGTGGACTGCCAGGAGGTGGAGAGGATTCGCCACAGCTGGAGGAGGCAGAAATAAAGAGGTGAGTTAACAGAAAATATTTCCCTGTCAGATCTGCTTAAACTGTGGTTCGCCAGCACAACATGGAAGAAGCAGGTCTGTGGGTTGGTTTCCTTTTGCAAGTATAAGATCATGAGGAGGAAGACGGTGTTTCTCCCTGAACATAAACTGAAGGATAAAATCTTGACAATCAAATATTAAAAATTCAATGTATGTATCCTGGACACTCTAAAGAGCAGCTCACACCTGGACTACATTTTGACTGCCTTACTCTAACCTCTTGAAGTTTCTATATGAAACAGACACAAATCCGCTTCCAATTTCATTAAATTCCATCCTAATTTATGTGAAGGACATGATGAGAAGTTCTGAGACAAAGCATTTTTAGCATACATTTTAAGCACTATACATTATACATACATTATACTATACACTATACATTTTAAGCACTATACATTAAAAGATTTAACATTAAAAAATCAGTGTTTCTCTGAGGAGGAACACTGATTCCCCCCTCTTCCCCCCTCCCAACACAGGCTCAGTGTATCTCACCTGAACTGGCAGGTGCCTGGATGGCAGTGGTGATGCTGTGGGTGCCGTTCTGTGTGATTGCTTTAATGGGCAGCTGGTGTTGACCCATGGAGGCCTGCTGCACTATGGTAACAGTCTGCAGAGGTGCGGCTGACTGGGAGCTCTGGATGATGCGACTGGCGCCACCTATAGAGGTGATGGTGGGGACTGTCTCCACTTTGACTGAGAGAGAAACATTTTAACAAGCCAGCAATGAGTTATGAGTCAAACTGTTAACATTGACCTTTATTATCTGGATAAACACTTTAGATTTATGGTAAAAGTGAGTTTTCCCCCTCATACTAACTTCAGCAGTAACAGTGCTTCTCATATGTACTTTTATTGCTTTCTTTAATCTTCATAACTCATCTCACAATTCAAGGGTTAAATCACATCAAATGCATACAGTTGTTAATGATGTTAGAAAAAAGGTTTCCCTCTCCCACCTTTGACCTCTGTGTGCTCTCCATTCTCCTGCGACTCGCTCTTGTTGATGATGGTTGCTGGCTGGGCGATGACGGCAGCAGTGCCGAGGGAGCCTGCCGGGATCTGCTGCAGAACGTGGACAGTCTGGACAGCAGGCTGGGAGGTGCTGGTGCTCACTGGAGAAGCCATGGTGTAGGTCACTGGCTTGATGGTTTGAGGTAACTGACGCTGGACTGCTATGAGTACTGGCTGGTTGTTAATAGGCGAGCCTGAAACAGCACATAGGGTATTTATATATAACAGGAATTATGCAGGGTTATCTACACGCAAGCATTAGTATTAAACCTTTAACAAAAGGAAACTCACCAATTAAAAACGTGAAAAATTTAGACATACTACCTGGTGCGTTTTGTGCAAAGCGTGCTTCCTGGATGACTGCCAGTTTGGGCTGGACTGTCGTGGTGGATGTCGGGGTGGGAGTTGAAGAAGTCTCCAACTCCAGAGGAACTGGGGAGCCCTCTCGTGATAGACTGTCGGGGGTCTGGATGCCACTGGAGAGCACACCAGAGTGATTGGGAGATGCTGGGGCACTCCTGGGGATGAAAAAAATAATAATTAAAAACATAAAAACATTGAATACATTCATAGTAGAAAAGTACTTTAAGTAAGTAAGTTAATTTGAGTGATTAATGACTGTGCGAACGTGGTATAAAGCCACACCTGGAGGAGAGGGGTCCGTGAGGGGTCCTGAAGCAAGGGACACCCCGGGGCCTTCGTTTCCTGAAGGCCTGTTCGATGAGCTTGCCCTCTGAGGACGGGTCTATCCTCCAGAACGAACCTTTACCTGGCTCCTCCTGCGATCGTGCCACTTTGATGAAATAGCGGTTCAATGAAAGGTTGTGACGGATTGAGTTCTGCAACAGAAGCGAGGCATGAATGTTAGCTAGACTGTTGTGACAAAGTACAGCTCGAACAGAGTGGTTTTCCAACCCTGGTCCACAGAGTTGTGCTAGTTTTTCAACTATACCTGTTATACCTGTCCTACCCACTGCTGATTACCTGGATCAGATGTGCCACTCAGAGGCTGTAAGTGCAGGGACAGTTGGAAAACAAGCAAGACAATGTGCCCTGAGGACCAGGGGTCTGAACCACTGCTCTAACAACAGACTTGGGGCCACACTCACCTGCCAGCCCTTGTCTGCAGTCCTGTAATAAGGGTAGTTCTTTGTAATGTGATTGTAGATTCCGTTTAGTGTGAGCTGCTTGTCCGGAGCCAGGGTTATAGCCTGGACTATCAGCTGTGCATAGGAGTACGGAGGTTTGGAGTCATCCTGTGGAGGACAGTGGTTTTATGAGTCAAATGGCCCAACATGTTCTCTACATACAGAAAACATAGGGCACTTTTCTAACAAAAAAAAAGAAAGTTTTTTCCAGCTTTATTTCTTTTCAAAGAATGACTGGACTTGACTATTGTTCTCACCTTGGGACTGTCCCCTCCAGAGGCTTCTTTGTCGTTCTCAGGCTGGGAGTTATCGTTTATAAGCTGTAGCTCTGCAGAGCTGACCATGCGACCACCCATCCTGTAGCCTGAAGAGCCTGCACCTCGTGGGCTGGAGGGGCACGAGTTAGCAGCACTGCAGAGAAACAATAAGAGTGTTAGCTGCCAAGAAACATACTGTGAAGAGAAATTAAACTGAATTATATGAGAAAAAACAAAAACACAATTGGTCTGTGGTAAATGCTCAAGTCTAAACTATAATGAGCCTGGCACTTCCCAGAAGGGCAGGGTTACAGTCCCTGGCTTGGCTCATCTGCAGTCTGTGCTGCAGTGGCATGCTTTTGGCCAACATCTATGCAAATCGTCCTACCTCCCAGAGTGTCTGTAAATACTGCAGTCACTTCAGGAGCTATAATAAGGCCTAAAGCAATGGCACATTCAAATCTTTTTCTAGTTGAATTATCAGTTAAATAGACTGAATAGCTTAATGTAAAGTATGATTTCCATGTGTAATGTCCAATTCAACTGTCAGAGGGGCAACTCAGCATTACGACATGTTCAGTACCTGCTGTCTCTGTCTTTACTGACTGTTTATTTGTTGGATGTAAACACACCTTATAACAATCAAATGAGACTTTTTATGAAAAATAGATAAGTTTTTAACCATCTGGCTGAGATCAGGGGTTGAGAGGATCGAACAGTCTTATGGTCTGAGCCAGGCAGTCTCTGAACTAAGCCTAAGCTGATCACCATATAGGGCACATGTCAAAGTCAGCTAACACCTCAAGGTCGACCTGGGGCAACGTGGCTGTCTACACTGCAGCTGTCGATCGATATTAAACTGAAAACTCTTCTTTCCGAATTAACAATTTAGCTAAACATTATTAAAACAGACAACTTGATGAAATGCATGGATCTAAGTAGCACACAATAAAACATCACTTTTTGTCTGCTGTAGATCAGTGAATGCATCATTTCCAGTACTGAGTACCTGATGGTGCCAGTAGGTGATGGCAGGGGGCTCATTAGGTGAGCAATGTTGTCTGGAATGTTGATGGTCAGGGGAGAAATCTGGGGCTGTACTGGTTTCACTGGGGACTCTGGAGCTTCACGCTTCACTTTCTTCCCACTTGACAGAGCTGTGAAAGTGATCTTGATGTTTGTGCTGGGAAACCTGAAAGTGCACCTGTAAAATAAAAGACACAATTTAAAAGCTGAGCTGTGCAGAGGCACTGGTGGATGAAAACAGCATTTCAAAAAAGGCTAATCAAATCAGCGAGTACATGAAAAATCGCATATAAAGCTCCGCGGTGGCAAAACGGTTTGTTGATTCGCCACCTCACTTTTAATTTGCTGAGACAGACATTGTGTAAGTTAATTAAATTTGAATACTGAAGCAATGGCTCGATGACACATCTGCGTTGGAAGCAGCAAAACACAATCTTCTCTGCCATAAGGATACTGCAGAGGGAAAACAGACTCTGAAACTCTGGAACTGCCTCTGACTCTTTTTCAGAGGGAGTGGTGGCCTCAGTGGAGGGCAGGCCTAAATTAGGTAGTGTATATATAAAGGCGTATTTAAAAAGATACCAGGCCCAGCACCAGGCCAATAATTAGAAAAGATGCCTGGGATTTCCATTCACTGCACTTCTTTTCTGTGGATATTAACCGACAAGTTGAAAAGTATAGAGACTATTAAATATCAACTACTTCCATTTTACAGATTGCATCATACATTAAAAATATTAGGTGGTTAATACCTGAAGTAATCACTAGCTGAAGTTCAAGCTGTGATATTGGATGCGATATAAGAATTTATCCTGGCGATCTGAATTTAAAGTATGCTCCACAAACCACAGTGGCTGGTCCTTCATACACACTGAACTTTTCCTACAGTTTTCACAATGACTTTCAACACGCTGCAGAAAATAGGGTAAGGACTTGTTCCATTTTTCATTAAATGCAACATGTCCTCTTGCTGCACTGATGGGAGGCTGCCCTCAGCATAACTTAGTGTCTTTGGTGCTTTTAGGATGAATCTTACAGTAATGCACATCCTGTTGCCAACAACAGACCAGGATACTGTTTTGGCATCGCCACAACTCCAATTCAGCTCAAAGCGGCACACCGTTTTTTTTTTTTACATGGCTCTAAACCTTTTTGTAGAGGAACCCCACTGTATAGGTGATAAAGTGGTCACTTCTTAATTTGCCTATTAATAGTGAACTTTAAAAAGCCACCCTTAAGACGCTCCAGTGTGCGTTTTACACAGGTACCTGGCACCAGTGTTAGTGGCGTGACTTTTAATGTGACATAATATGCATCACCTTCAAAACTAAAACTAAAGTCATTAGTAGATGTACCATGAGAAACACATTTTTTTTTTTGAGCCTCTGGACTGTAGGATGTGAGAGAGATGATGTTTACTGGCTTCTACGGACAAATACCTACAACACTATGTGTGAGACCCTAGATGCAGGTCTCTATTGGCTTGATCGATTCACAAACACTTGTTAGTACAGATCTGTTGAATTAGTTCATACAACATCTAATGTTCAATACTAAGTATTAAAAACAAATACCCAAATAAACCAACAAAATTAACTATAGGAATGCAATGGTGATGAAACTGAGCAACTTCAGAATAGACCTCAAGCAATGTTGGATTAAAAAAACCACTTGGTCATCGCTACACAACAGACAAAGGGATTGAAGGAAAGCTGACAAAAGAGACCTTTTGCCAGGACCTAACAGGGCTGGCATCTGCTGAGAGAACTGGATCCTTGACACCTACATCTCAAATTAGCTTTGCCGCTCACAGAAGGAGACAAACACTTCCTGGAGCCAGACTGGTGAGGGCAGGCGCTTTCATTATGCATGTTCCTTCCAAGCACCCTTTCAGGAAGAATAAAGACTTCTCTGTAGATCTGATAGATACTGTCACAAAATTTCACAACATGAAACGACTGTGTACAACTGTCAGAGTCTTGTGCCCTTTTGTTCTTTCAATTTACCATGCTGTCAATGCTAGTGAAGCTGCAAAACACCAATTAATATCAATGGATGACTTGACTGGTTTGTCTTTTTTTGCATTTTCCCAGAGCCCGAATTTCAAAAATCAATTAATTGATGGAGTCACATAAAAAAAAAGTCAGAAGTTCAATGTGTCTTACTTAAAATAGTAAAGTGATCGTCTTTGGGTTTGGGATTTGGTCAAACTTTTTTTGTCAATACTGGTGGCACTTGTCAGGTACCGTTACAAGCTTTTCAGCTAATTGACTCGGCGGTGAGTCCCATCGTTGAGAAAGACCAATCAGATCGGCTGTTTAAGGTTGCTAATCACAGCACATCAAATAGAAGTTATGAAAGCAAGCTCACGGCATAGTAAAGAGGGCACACTCAAGAGGGCACACTCAAAGGCCTTGTCTCGTGTCCATATTCATTGTATCTGAACATACAGCCTTACGTTTTTCACCAAGCTATAAGGGCATTAAACACACTACCTCATCATTAACTGTCATGTGTAGTACATAGTTGCACAGATGTCACTTTATCTTATATTATACATACATCTTATTTTATAGTCTTGTACATACTTAATTCTTATTTTTATTAGTTTTTTTAAAATGCTGTACAGTCTGGAGCATTGGCGCAATTGGATTTCACTACTGTTGTAGTTGTACAACCATGTATGTGACAAATAAAAATTCTTGATTCATCTTCCCTTTTCTTTCCCCTTTTGAATTATGAATATAAACCACCACTTGCTGGTATGGAGAGTTAATTACTCTCATACAACCAGTGACCAGCTAGATCAAGCACCAATTTTTGGCCTAAACAAAAGTGACGTGAAGCAACAACTGTTGCCTCACAACAGGTTTGTCTTGGCAAGTCTCTAACCCAACTCTTGGGAACATTCAAAGTGGCCTGAATGTCTGTTTCTTTATTACATTAATACACCTAAATCATCCTTTTGATTCTGCAGCAGCACTATCAATGTTTTAATCAAGTAGCTATTGGAAAATTAGGTATTTTAGTTAAAGCCATTAACACAATGAAATACCATACCATCAATATTTCATTTTCTGCTACGTATAAGCCTACGGTGTTTTTATATAAATACATATATTCAGTATATTTGGCAAAAAAGTTTGATATACTCAGTTCAAATATGCAAATTCACTGTAGAATACTGTAATTTTTGTAAGGAATCTGATACAATGCACTTTATGTGGGAACCACTTGATTGTGTGTTAGGCTGAGGACTTCCAAATGCAGGTGAGTGGCCTATACTTTGCACAAGATACTCAGAAAGTACTGCTTGACAATACTTTTCCATTGTGTGAGTGAGAGTCATTGCAAGTAAAGCTGTGTTTGTGTTTTTCAGGCCAACTCCCCTTCCCCCACAGTCTTCTTATACACATCCACAGAAGCCTCTTTATCAACCTTATTTTTCTTCTTTTTCCCCCCAAGCAGGCCTGAACTCCAGAAACACAAACGCACAGTTGCTACGCTGCTAAGCTGCTAAGCTTTGAGGATGGCAACAAACAAAGCTTACTCAAATGAAAACTTTCGCTTGATGTTCTCCCCCACCCACACTGCAAAAAAAAGGAATGTAAACAAAAGGAGACAGCAAGACAGGAAGAGGACCAACTTGGAGAGAATGTGGGTGTGTGAGAGGACATAGAAGGGAGGAAGGGGAAGGGAAGTCTGTTCCTTTCTGTTCTGTCTGTTTACATCACCAAAGAGGAATCCCTGGAATACAACTGTCTTGTCCTCTGGGCCACAGCCCTGGCAAGTTCTTTCATGCTGTCAATCTGCACCAGTTTCATCACAGCCAGTAAAGGTTGTTAAGTGTCTTTTGTAGCTCAAGGATTGCAATAACGCATGTTATACTAGGTAGTCTTTTACTCATGGACGGCTGCTGATTAAAAGCCCTTTACTGGCAGTTAGCCTGATCAGTCCCAGACCCTGAAACCACCCCTGCTTGTGCGGCGTTTGTAGGACTAAGCTAAAGAGAAGAGCTTTCTGAATTAACACATAGTGCTGCGGAAAATATGTGGAGAAAACGAAATTGCATCAAGTCAAAACAGGCTTTTATTCAATGCAGAACAAAAACATGTTTCACATGGGGATTGCACAACAGTTGAGAGAAGGGAGGGAAGAGTTGCCAGTGTTTCAGGAGGCTGGCAAGTTTGTCTACATTATAGGTCAATTTCGTCAAACTGCAAACACATTTAATGGCAGTCAGCATGTCAACGACTACCTTCAAGTTCTGGTTTGTAGTTTCAGTTCTGTACATTACCTTTTTTGCACGTTTCTCTAACATGGCTGAAATTTCAAGTTGATTTTAATTACCAAGTTTTCACTTTTAAATGCCAACTGTCTTATGTCTAAAGCTACAGAAGTCTAAATTTTTAAAATATGTGTGCTCTGTCCAACCGAAAGGCCAAAACCAGATATTCAGATTATGTTTTCGTTTGATCAAAGACTAACTATGAAACATTAGCAAAACAGTTTTAACTTTAACTTTATATCCATACAACAAAAGTATAAGAAAATTCCTGCCGCTGTAGTCAACGTATAGCTGTTTAGTTTAACAATTGAAGTTTAACAAGCATAAAAACTATGAATCACCACAGTGGAGAAAGTGGTAGCAGACAATTTTGCCATTCTGTGTGATAAAATCACACAATTAATTAATTAGCTAAAATGTTGGTGACTGGTTCTTGTTTTTGGAAATCACCCCATCAGCACTATTACCTGGCGGCTTACCACTATGTTATTACTTATTGTTATCTGTAACTATCAGTATCAGCCACTCAAGCATGGGCTGCATCCAAACTAAGTATTAATACTAAGTGTTACAACACATTATTACAGTGCAGATCAGGGCTGCAGATTCCTGATAGACAGCAACACATTTCACAATAACACATTATCAACAACCCTAGAAAGTCAACAATGGCGAACTGCAGGCTGCAACCTGCACAACACGGGCATGAAACTCACCTTTACAACCGAAAAACGCAAACATATTTGTTCCTACACTTAACTACCCGGCTAGAATATGATGGATAATTACATCACATTGCAGTACAGTGGCTAGCATAAGTTGGCCTGGCTGAATAGAGGCCAAAGGTCCCGCAGGCTCTGTGAGCCGGCAGGGCGGGGACGGGCTGGTTTGTTTACGTTTAGGGGTCGAGAGGAGCTTCATTCAAACTACAGCTAAATGCTAGCTAACATGTTTGTACAACCACAAAGGTGCATGTTTACAGTATCACATGTTACACATTGTAGACTTGGGAGTCTCCACGTGATAGAAATACTACCACTGCTCAGTATCAACAATAGCGTCCCCATAGCTGGGAGCTAGCTTACATATTTAGGCTAACTGACCCCAACAAAGGCAGAGGAATGCGGCTAACGCTAAGATGACTACAAGAGGGGGAGATAAATGGAGACAGGCGGCTAATTAACACTGTTGCTAACAGGAATGTCAACAAAGAAAATGGCTTTGCGAACAGGATGCGGAGTTCTTGCTAACATGCTAAAACACGTGGTCCTCTCGACCCTGCTAGCCAACACAAACCCAATGTTGTTAACTGTTAAGTTTAGCTGACTGAACACTCGTATTAGCATCCACATGTTCACCAAGAGGGGAAACTTACATTCGTGGTAGCTGCAGAGGAGGGGCGCCCCGTCTGAGGAACACTCCGTCCACAAACACCCCGTTTTTACCGAGACACCTCAGGTAAAATTCTCCGCTGCCGGTGCCGTCGTCGCTGGCGGTGAATATCTCCAGATGCCTCCGCGAAATAAAGCTGGAGTGACCCATGCTCACGTCCACAGAGCCTTGAGACGAGTTCCGGCCGATAGTCACCGACCGCTTTTTCATCATGTATTCGAATTCACGGCCCTCAAGCCGGGCAACCGGCCCAGACGATGCGCTCACCACGGCCATGTTTGGGTTAGTCTAAACGCCAAATCCTGGGATAAATAAAACACGGGTATAATGACGCCCAGCTGTGGCCGTCCAGAGGCGTGTAAATAGAACAAATCTACAAGAGGGGCATCAAATTCAAAACAGGATTTTAGAGGGGAACATGCGAGGCCAGGGACAGCGGCTCCGACCCACCGCTGAGAGAAAGGGTAGCAGAAAGATCCAACCAAACTGAGCAGGAGGCGGATATGGCTTTACTGACAGCGCACTCCACCAATGACAATCAAGCAAGCGGCTGCAGCTCCGCGAGAGCGACCAATCATACGTGAGAGTTAATCCGAGGACACATCAAGGTCGGTTGATGCGTAGCAATACGCGCATATGCTACTCGGTGGGACGTAAGAAATGGGGGGAGCATGTTTAACTCTACAAGAAAGGAACGGATCAACGGATTTACACGTGTAGTCGGTCACGTCAATCACTACAGCGAAATATGGCCGATAATTTACGATCAGGCATCACAGATACGTCGATATCACCGACGCCTCGTGTTTCAAAACCAACAATCGACGAAGTGTTTTAAAGCAGTTAGCAGGATGCAGCTCTGCTCAGCCTCCACGTCGCAGCGATACATTATGGTCTTCCTCTTTCACGAGAGAGTCCGTGCCTTGCTTTGCAAGTCGCCCTCTATGCAGCATCTTTTTA
Organism: Helostoma temminkii; assembly: GCA_900302695.1. Classification (NCBI taxonomy): domain Eukaryota; kingdom Metazoa; phylum Chordata; class Actinopteri; order Anabantiformes; family Helostomatidae; genus Helostoma; species Helostoma temminkii. The sequence goes on from OMLM01007549.1 coordinate 32,532, forward strand.
CTCTGTAATGATGATCTTTTTAAATTTTCTTCCTTCACAGTCTGTAATCACTATAAACAAACCGCGTTGCCTGGTCAGACACACACACACCTGCTTATTGTGTTGTCGGTTTGTAACCCCGTGCGGGACTGTTTGCATGACTTGCCATCATCAGGGTGAGTGACCCTGCCATCTGTAGGCCACTTGTTTGTAAACACTGTCTATGAGGAAGTGGTGCAAGTGCGTGTGCACGTGTGCGCGTTCAACAGGTCAAGTTCCCCCTTAGACGCAAACACCTCTGTATGAAAACACATTTATGTGTGATGAATAAAAATATCAATAGCGTGAAGGTGACTTTGCTGCTGTACTGAATCTCTGTGGAAATGTTAAAAAAGTATTTATGTATGTAGACTCCACTTTTATATCAGGGTGCAGGCACCTTTTCTGTTTATACAGATGACAAATATTGGTAAATATTATCCTTAGTTTATTTATTTAATTTTTTGCTAAAAAGATATCCAAGAAAGATAAAATCAGGCTTTTAAAGTATTTTACATGCTACATAGAATGTAAACAAAAGACCTTAATCAAACAAAAATTAAAATACAAATAGTTAAGCTTACCATATTTAAAATTCAAAATGAAAATATATATAGTGGCATGTCATTGCAATGATCTAAGACAGTTCTGCATGTTATCTATTATATAACTGAATATCTACTGCACCTGAATATTTCCTGTGTTCATCTTGCTCTCTGTGGTTCTAATTTAAGGAGTAGGTGAATATTAAAGCTGCCATATCTCATATTTTACACATTTTCTAAGAAAGAAAGTGTAACTGGCACCAAATGTGTCTCAGCTTTAGTCCAGTTCATATTTCTGGGCTGCATACAGACTTGTTGGTTTTCTTGGCTTTATTTTGTTGTATGGTCCGTTTCAAACAAATGGTGGAGCTGTCACAGAGAAACCTTCGGCTTAACTGCTATATTTACTACCATCTCTAGAATAAAATAGATGCAACAAATGACATACATACTCTAGAAACATCTGGCATCTGTATAAACTCTGAATCATTGAATACTAAACTCTCAACGTCATCACTTCATACTATAGCTAAACTCCATGTCGGTAAATTCAGGTCCAAACATTGTGCTTCTGCGGTAGAGAGAGAGGGATCTATCACTGCTTTATTTCAGCAAAGGGCGGGGACGCATGTGTGCAGGAGGGATATTCTCACATACTGTACAACAGACCAGAGATTATCCAGACTTGGACTTGCAGGTTAAAGTAACCTCTGGACCGTATGACTCGAACATTTGCATGCAGCTCAATCGTGTAATTATGAATGAATGAACGTACATATGTTCAGGGCACCATTGCATGACTGAAGGCTGCTTATGTTGCTGCAGTACTGCTGTACAAAGGCACTGTCACTGTTCAGCTACCTGCTAACAGCTAATTGTAGCTAGGAGACTGGCTGTGGAGGTATGAGTGATGTAGTAGCAGAATCAGGGAAGGGCAACAACCAAAGTTGTGGCTGCAGTTTTTGTTTTGGTTCAAAGAATGCCATCAGAAATGATTAATTGCCCCTTTAATGGTATTAATCCCTCTGCTTGCCATGTGGACATGGATTTCTTGTGATCGCACTTATATGAACTTGTATAATTTCAGATTAAAAAATATGTTGATTGTAAATTCATAATCCTCTGATTAGGCAATATTAATGATCATGATTGTATCTTCCCAGAACAGGGAAAATAGAAAAACGTAAATATACTGTCATATGAAGTAAACATAATATTAAATTAGCAGTAGCAAAATGTCTTCTTTTCTTCTTTTCTTCTTTCCTTCGTGTTGAAAAAGGTGAGAGCTGAAACTGAAGCTGCGGGGTAGAAACGCCCATAAGAAGCACCTAAAGTAACCTCTAACTTTAACTCTGCCAGCCACTGGAGGGAGACATACACCTTCATAATCCTCCACAGATGACATCATCAAGTTACCAGCCATTTTAAGCTTTTAGACTGAGGTAGTGTTCACAAGGAAGAGCACACTATACACATTATGAACACTTCATCACCTGCTAAAAGACAGATTTATGTGCCAAAACATGTATGTTCTTATTTGTAAAAGCATTTGTGGAGTACAGATTATATCGAAATCAGCTGTCTGATTGGACAATATATTCACACACATTAGATTGATTGCTTTAAGTAAACAGTACTTTTGATACTGCAACTTTTGCCTAATAGTATCGATCAAGATGATTTAATGGAGACATTTAGAAACCTACATCTGAAATATTAATTGGAGAAAACCTAACTTGTAAGATCTATTTGATATTAGTGCTTCTTTTTATGTTTTCATTCATGCTTCTTTGTCAACAGGCTGTGAATCCCATTTTCAACACAGCACAGTAGTGACCACCACAGCACAAATAATGGCTTTCAACTATTAGCCAAAGCTCTTCCAAACCACATAATTGAGATTCCCGGCCTAATATCTGCTCAGCTTTACAGGCAGAGAAGCACATTTTATTATGCTGGGTTATTTGATCTGAGATACAACCAACCAGTGTGGATATTTCAGCTTTGTGTTGAAAGAGGAACCTATCATAATCTGCATCTCTCATAAGAAACGCTATTATGCATTGATGAATGCAGATGTGATTAAGATTATAATGACATCGAGCCATCAGGACAACTTGGGGATTTCAGCATCAGAGAAAGCGGTGTCCAGTAGAGTAGGAGGGGCTGAGCAGCAGGGTTTCCATCTCTTTGCTGAGAGAGAGCCCCATTACGCTTCTCCTCTATTTCCTCTCTCAGGGGCAGGAAGCAAATGGACACATTAATAACACTCTCCTTGTCTGGGGGAGCTAATGGTACCTTGAGTGCTGATTAAGGCTGAGAAGAATTGGAGGAGGAGTATTAGTTTCATTGTTCTCACCGGGTGTTGTGGTGAACAAACAGAAGCACAGATCCAACGTGTTTTTAAAGGAACACAACTAATTGGCCAAACCCTCTGGCACATATAATTAGATTTTGGACGATTTTTGTAAAAGTGAGTTGGTTTTTTTGTCTTCCGTACGTACCTCAGTAGCTTTGTCTACGCGAGAGAGATTTATTTCCTTTGTTGGTCTCTGCATTGGGTGGATCTCACTAAAATAACCCCAAGCAAACACACACACAGCCTGTTTGGCTAGTTTTTCGTGAGGAGCAGCCTCACAAAAAGCACAATCATTTTCAAGTATATTTAGTTACTGATTTCAGAAGCTCTTCCGTCTTACATGAACATGTACGGACACAGTGACACAAATATGAACACACAATGTGCATACATGTTAAATATGACATAAATAAGGCTTGCAGTATCATCATAGTACATCGTCTCCTCCCGGCAAAAGTGCTGATAAATGCATTTTCAACATTACATTACGTTGGACATTACAAGTTGTTTTTGCACCAAAGTCAACTGGTGGAATAGAATTTCGTATCTCCTGGGAAAAGTCATGTATTCTCCTGGTGGTGTTTGGATCACATATCCTTCAATGAGAGGTTCACAGAGTCATAGGTTGACAAATTCTTGACCTGTCAGTTCCCTCCTATCTTCGTGGTTGGAAGGTGTTCGGGGTTTTGGCCAGCTTTGATTCAGTCGTGCTTCCATTAAACATAATCATAGTATGTCTTGTTTGGGCAGGTTGAGCTCCTCCTCAGAAACAGTGAGGTTTCCCACGTACCAAAATATCCAGAAGACCAGGCTGAGAAAGATCAGCAAAGGCCCCGACAGCACAAAAAAGTCCCAATAACTCAAAGGTGCGAAGATCCCCAAGAAGAAGAGGATGAGGCCGACAACGTCCAAAATCACAGCTATTGACACAAAGAGGATGGTGTACGTCCCTTGCTCCATAGTTATGTCAGGTGAGATGGACGGCTGGACGTCGTCTGAAGATCTGACAGGAGTGAGAGCTGGTCCCTCCAGAAAAGTGCTATCCTGTCTTTACAATTACTCTTTGTCACACATCACACCTTACATGTCTTTCATAGCACAAGACTTAGTGGCAATACTGGTATACAACCACAACAACAGGTTGTGCCGCTCATTATCATCAGCTGAAAACTCTACAGTCCACATTCATTCCTTTGCAGGGCTGACGGGTTTAGTCTTTTCATGTGACAACCCACTGTCTATAACCTCTGTGACAGATTTATGCACATATATTTCCCAATCAGCCGCCACCAAGCTGGTGTTTACTCTTCTATAATTAACTGGGGCACCCCTTATCTTTTTGATTAGCTAATGAAACCAAAGGGATTCAGAATCTGCATCAGTGTGTTGCATCTTTTAATAGTTTGTTCAAAGCCTCCTCTTGACTCCACTCCTACTGAGTTCAGAGATTTACCCCAGGAAATATTTACCCTTTCTATTTATCTTGGGAGACGCTCTGCAGGGTGGATACACTGCATTCAAGTGTTCACTAAATATTTAATAACGCACAGTTCACGCTTCACTAGAGTAATATGCTACCTATTGTGAAGTGACTGTCACTAAGAGGAAATGTGCACAATAGAAACATGTGTGTGAGCAACTTGTCTGACCAGTCAGACTGCCACTATTTGTCTCAGTTGTGTGGTTTTTATGTACTGCCAGCAGGTGGACGCTGCAGAGATGAATTGGGTTTTAGTTGCCGTAACGCTGCAGTGACTTTGATTAAAGTGACTTGTGCTGTCAGTGTTAACTCCGTCTCTGTCAGTTCAGTTCTTGTCATAAACTCACACTGACTGAGCTAATATTTGCATAAGGTCTGCCATATCTGCAAATCGAATCTATGACTCTTCATGTTACAATTCCCAAAATGTTATTATTATATATACATAAATAGTAGATACAATATGTCATCCACTGTCCCAGGTCACATGTGATCCTGAAATTGTTTAAGGTTTGTTTATTCATGACCACGTCACTGAGACAAACCAGTCTGACTAGTGCTAATGTTGCTTTTACACCAAATAAAACAGAATGCATGACCTGTCTTTATTGCAGGCAGCTTGAAGGTGTATAAAACATAATAACTATATCTGGAAGATGTGAAAAAAATAAAAGAATGTAACTACTAGACATTTTATTTTCAAGATTTTGTATAGTATAAAATTATATATATATATATATATAATTTGCATAGTTGATAAAACTAAATAAAAGAAGTTGTAGTCCCAGCAGCAGGAAAGCCTTAAGCTACTGGTGGGTCTTTGGGTAAAAATTAATTGTGGACTCCTAGTAAGTATTTAGAAATTAGATTAAGTTAAGTTGATTAACAGTTTTAAAAACAAAACATATAATTAAGTGCTAAAACTAGACTTTAACTTGGGACTCCTCTTCAAGAAAGCAGCCTCATTATGAGGTAATAACGCAGGTACTGCCAGACACCTGCTATCGTTTCAGATAACATTGTACTTCATAAGTTTAACAAACAACCCTAACAAACAAATCATCAATAAATTACCACAAATTAACTACAACAGGAAAGAAGGCAAAGGCAATCAGTCCTGTGTGAAGTAAGCTTGAAACAGTATTTCGACTGGCATGTTGGGAAATACAACAAACAAAAACACAATAACAGGAAAACAAAACAAACATACAAATAAAACTGTCCCATGATATCTGTATAGCTTCCTGAAGTATTTCCTGGAGATTCTCCTTCATAAAGGTTCTCCTTTTAAAACCAAATAATTAATTCATTGTTCTTTAGTTAATGGAAACAATAGGAACAATGAATGAATATGTCAATATGTACACATCTCATACATGTTCAACTTCCCTGTAAACATGTCTAGCTGATCTTATGTGCACTTTAATTGCAACTGATTGATCGAGAGTGCAAGAACAAAACACTATATCTACTGTTACCTCTTTCCAGGAAACCTCCAGGGAGTTATTGGGAAATCATGGACCTGTAAAATGTGCGCTAGTGAATTTAAAAACAATTAAGTTTCTTGAAGGCAGTGAAGGAGCAGTGGGATCTCAGAATGTAGTATTCTTTCAGTAGCATATTTACCAAAGCAGATACAGGCACATTGAAGACATCAGAGAGTGTCTTTATGTGAAGAAATATATATATTCTATATAATATATTCATGAGACGGTGTTGATCGCTTGGTTTTCTATCTCTTCTTTCTCCAAGTTCTTTTCCACACTAATGGAATCCAGGGAGTCATCATACCCTTCATTGTGGTAGGCCGTGGACTTCCCCCATGTCACTCTACTGGCCTTGTGTGGAGGTGAGCTCACCTGGCTGCTGTCCTCCTCCGCGGGGCACCTCACCCGTTCTTCCCCTTTCAGCTTCTGGCTCAACCTCTCCGTTAATTTTCTCGCCAGCTTCACGACCGTGCTATTGCTCTTCTTCAAGCCGTAATCGTCGGGCACCGGGACGTTCCACACGTACCACATGACCCAGAAGCCCAGGCTGAGGAAAATGGTCAGAGAACCGGTGTAAATGAAGAAGTCGCCGTAAAAGCGGCCCCTGACGCTCACGTTGGCGAATATGCCGACGAAAAGCAGAACCAAGCCGACAACATCTGAAACGATGGCGATGAAAAACAGGGGCACACACCCGCCTATACACCGTAGGAGACCCATCACGGATACTCTTCAGCTGCTTTAAGCTTGTATAACGGGAGGATGATTCATCCTTTACCTGAGCAAAGACAGCGCACCTGTGGAGTTACGCCCCACCTTAAAGTGAAGATAAACAACAGGTGTTATTTCAGCGCAAATGCGACTTAAACACACACTGACTTTCCTTCCGAACAGGACGTTTCCTTCGTGTGTTCTCAACCTTCACTGAACCGTCTAGAATTCAGGTTAAAGTACATTATTATGTCTGATTCCCATGATGCAAATTTTTATTTGGTAGTCAAATTGATATTCACATACACAGAGCTACTTCTGCAGCCATAACTTAACCCCTTCACACCTGGTTGTCTCCTAGTCAATGGCGTCTTTTAGACTGATGCTGTGCAAAATGGACTCATGGATTTTTGGTCAACTTTAAATAGGTCTAATGTGTAGGTGTTACTTGAATTTTTGACGTTCAAACAACGTCGCCAGGCTATATTGTTTAAGAGCAAATTTAATTTGATCTGTATGTTCAAAGAGAGTATTTTACACATATCTATTAGCTGCTAATGTGTCAACTTGTAATATTTGCTCTCAGCTGATATAATTAAAGTTATTGCAACATGCTGACACAATAAAATTAAGTAAAGTTAAGGTTTCATTATTCCAGCATCAGCCAAGTTTCTTGAAACACACAGAGCACATGATGCTCATGTCATGACTCCGTCTGTCCAGTTTATGGTTGAACTACTTAGCTGTGAAAAACAATAGATTTAAATTGAACTTAACTACTTTGAGTACTCATGGATTTTGTCACTGACCACCTTTTGAATTACTCTTGGGATGGACATTCAGTTCTAATCCTGTGTTCTTCACATTGTAGAAATAAAATAAAATGTCCATTTAGTGGCAGTGCGCCTCAGTACGAAACAGACCTCTTCTTCTAAGCTGAACAGTTGCTTAATTATGCATATAATTACAGCAATAAAGTACTATAGTATAGCTTGCTACATAAGTATTTGCTGTAATTACAGGAAAGCATTAGCATTGAACTCCTAACTTGCTTGTTTGTTTGGTGTTGGGCTTTCTGAGTTTTTCATGGAGAATGGCTGCCTGCTGTGACTCAGTGAGAGTGGTCCAAGTGAAAAAATGACGGCTGGAGAACAAAAACAATAAGCTTAGAAATGCTATACAGATCTATAGAGGGTTATGTAACAATTCCCCGCTATGTGTTTTCTACAAGCATTTTCTTTGACATATAGAAGAGGTAATGTGAGCCTTTGGTAATATAAAAATATTGATTAAAACTACTTTAAATACTACTTAGGAAGAGATTCTTATTATAAAACAATGCATTTTTGCAGGTTGAGACTAATAAATATTTCATGTCCATTACCTTGGACACGACATATGAAAAGGTTTTTTAAAACATTTAAATCCCATGAAAATCTACTTTAAGGTCACAGTCAAATTATGCCCATTTACATATATTTGAGGATAATTGCATTCACATTCAAAGTTGTCTTTCCATTGACTGTTCCACAACTCAAATGGACACAGTAAACAGGGAACTGACAATTACAAGCTCTTACAACCTTTAATTATTCATAAATCGGCATATACTGTACCACACAGCATTAGGAAATCCCTCATGTCCACTTTTCCCTCGTAAATATTCATAAAGACAGTTTGTTTTCCAGAATCTTCCTCACTTAATTGTGTGCAAATGGGTGATTTATTGTGTTGTATGCAGCACATTGTTGTCCTTGCACTCTCTTCTTTTTGGCAGCCATGATTATTAATGCAAACACTTGAGATGGAGATAAGTGCTTAGTGTTGTCAGTCCTGGTAAATCAGACATGAGCATAAATGTCATCACGCACAATCTCTGAATAATTATTTTCCTCAGATGTTCCCATGCAGAAAACATAAGATTTAATCCGGTGTGCTCTTAGATTTAACGTTCCCTGTTCTGAATTACTTCCAAACATCACAGATTGAACACGGGGGGCCTGTAGTAACTGAGGGGCTTCTTCATGTTCGACCTCTTTCTGTTCTCCTTTGTGATTGGAATCAGGACCACGCCCACCACAAAAACCATCAGGCCAATGGACAGCAGGGCCGGTCCTAGGATGTTGGTGACCTTCCTGCAGTGGCCGGCGAAGTACAGGCCACTGATGATGATGCCACATACCAGGAAGCTGCCCCCTGTGGACATGAAGTGGATGGGGAACCAAAAGACATCAGATTTGCTCTGAGTGGTCTTGGTGGTCCAGAGGGACTCGCTGCGAGAGAGGCTGAACACAGTGCTCTCTGTGCGGCTCGGGGGCGTCAGCTGGTCCTTGGACTGGGAAAGTGTGCACTCTCCAAGGGGGATGTTTTCTGGGTGGCCTGGCATGACCTCCTGGATGACTCTGTGGAAGTGATGTGGAATAAAAATCAATCCGTACGGGACGACTTGTCTGTGTTTCTAATGTGCAGAAGTAACATTATACAGAAAATCTCTAGCTTTCCATAAAGAACATAATATACAGTCGGCGAGTCACAATACTGACAACTGTAATCATGAAGCCACTTTAACTATACTGATGATTAAAGGACACATTTACTTTAAATTTTATTAAATAATAATTAAAATGATAGCTTTTTCCCTTATTTAGCATAATGAAATATCACATTTCCTGTCAGGGTGGCATATGTTGTTGCCATTTACACTTATTTACCACTGGAAACCAGTTAAAACGGGCAAACATAAAACAAGCAGACAAGCACGTACCTTCACAATCTGGATCAAATTTCTTTATCTGTATGTTTGAAGAATCAACAATGAGTTTAGATCTCTCTGAAGGAGAACTGGATAAAAATTTCGGCCCACTGTCTGACCAGAGATACCAGTAAAATGCAGCTGCTACTGATTTACACTGAACAACCATCTGCCCACCCTCCCGTGCTATCTCCACCTCCTTAAGAGGATCCTGTGACCATCATCCCCCTTACCATCATCTTCCATTGTAGGCGGTCAGTCCTGATGTTGCTTCCAGGGTGAGGAGGTTGCCTTCCAGTTCCCAGAGGATATCCACCACAGATCTCCAAACCACTCAGACTCAGTCTCCATTGGACTGTAGAGCGACTTTCGAAAAAGCTTGAAAAAGCTTGGGTGTCGCCTTTTTGTTTAAAAGTGTTTAAAATTTCCCAGGATCGGACAATGGGGGGAAATTATGTGCCTCAATGGGCTGATACTATTTCCACAGAAAGAAAGGCAGGGCAGGGCAGTGACTAGGAAATGGTTCTCTGTTATAGCCAGATTGATGTAGTGAGTAATCACCCATGCAGAGACTTTCCAATACAGCCTGATATGTTGGCACAGTATTGATCCTAAAGTACCCTGGAGCAATTATCTGCAAGTTGTAGTTTTGTTTGCTGAACATGGGATCAATGAAATCTGTGTAGCAAAACCCTCTGAAATGGGGGAAATCATATAGAATTATGGTGAAATTTGGGATTTATTTGTCGTCTTGTTATCCGGCTTCTAAAATGTTCTTCCTCGCATTCACAGTAGGGAATACAAGAAGGATGGTGATGTAACATGACACTCCTGCTTCCACTGAACAGCCCTGATTGTACATGTGTGTATTTGTTCTGATCTCCCCCTTTAACACACCTACTCTCCACAGGGAAGTCCTAAGATGAGAAAATGGCTCTTCAGCTCTGTTACTTGTATTGTGTATAACACAGAAGCTCCAGGCTGAGCTCATTATATTACTGTTGTTGTCTATTTAAAACGCACCAGTGTACCACCCTGTGGTGCAACACTGATATGATGAAATATATCAATACTTGCAATGAGCCGCATTAACCAACAGAGAGCAGTATGGGTATGTGGTATGGTGTGCATGCAAACGCTTGAATTCAGTTATGCTGTATGATTAACTTGTATTGAAATATTTTGCACCAGGATTAGTGGTTCAATAATTAATAAGTCAGTTCAGTATTTTTTAAAATTGCCTAAGGCTTCGGTTCATTCTGATCTTCCGTACAGATCAAAGTCTTTTATATTGCAGCCACATGTGAGAAATTCATTACCCGCACCATGTAATGTGCTACAGTATCTTACAATTATGATGCTTAATTCTCTTTAATGTCTCATTCGCTTGATCATAGTCATCTGTGAGTATTTTCCACTGCTAAGATTAACCTGCTAAAAGATGAGATTGAGTTGCAGACCTGCATATAACTGTGTATTTGATTAAGATTAGACATAGTTGGTTCATAAGTTAAGAAAGATGCTCATAGGGTAAATTACAGAAAATTCTATTAAACATTTTAGTAAAACGCAGGGCATATTTTGCACTAATTAGTGTGATTGATATGAGTCTGAAGTAGAGCTGGAACATTTTATCAATAAACTGACAAGTTGATGTACAGATGGAATCATTTAAGAAATGTTTTTTAATTTCAGCTTCTTAGTTGTGACGATTTTCAGCTTTTATTTTGTATTGTTTGAAATAAAATTACATTTTAAGGTTTTGTACTGTTTGACATCAATTTGGGCTTTAGTATGATTTGCACTTAAAGTTTCTCTGACTCACTAAGATCTGTATATTTCAGCCGTCACATTGTTGATATTTCACGCTCACGGTCTAGATTTCACTGTCTGACACAAACTTTCTACTAAAGACAAAGTAATTAAAGTAATTTACTTGGTTAACAGTTTGTTAAGCAGCATGACTCAGTCGGTTGTTATCATCTCTTGTAATCTATAACTGTGTGTCATCAGCACACAGTAGTCTTGTAACACAAAGATTTGCAGTCAGATGATACAGTTAAAATGTAAAAAATAACACATACAAATTAAAATGTTGCAGGTGTAATTGCAGTTTTCTCAGTCTAATCTAGGAACCAGTGTCATATATCAGGTAGATGTGACAAGTTGATATTAAAAGTTAAAAGTTGAGCCAGAATATTGGTAAATCAACATGCAGGTTTAATCCTATTTGATAATACAAACATAGAGGGTTGCCAGGGATTAGAACTAATAAGCCTCGTCTTGAGTCAGCACGCTGAGTTTGTTAGTTTGGCAGGGGTCTTAGGATTGGATTCAAATGAACTGCGGACTTTTAGGCGCAGCCCACACATTGGTTAAAGCCACCAGAACTAAGATGCTCTAACAAGTCCAATCCTTGCAGTTTTCAAGGCTGTGGATTAAGCAGGAATAGTTTTTGGCCAAATGAAGCCTTGTACAGAGCCTCGTTAACTCCAGAGCAAATATCAATAAAACCTGTGCAGCAAATCATCTGCAGATATTCACTCATACACTCCAGAGAAATTGCATTTCAGGTAAAACACCACATGAAGCCCTTTTCTGTACAGGTGACCTTGAGAAACTAATTAATCTGCTTTGCATTTTTACAGTTTATTGCTGAATAACCCCAGGGGAAAAGACAAGCAAACAACTGTAGCATGAGACATAACCCTTTCACCCATGGAAATACACAACATATTCACAGGTCTCTTGGCCAATGAACTACCACTTCCCTCAACCTACAAACACCTAAGCTTCTTAGTAGTTTACATTTTAACCTATTTGACAATCCCTAATTTAAGTATGTTTTTTTTCTGGTTAAAGCTTGTATAACCCTTCATTATTTTTGTATCACGTATCCACCACAGTTAATGTTAAAGCTGGTCATTTAAATTAGATTTTTGTCCTTTTAAATGAATCAAATAGTTTTTCCTTCTGTATGCAAAAGTAAGAAAAGGCAGTATGAAGTATTTTAATTTTATTTGAATGTCACCGCTTTAACAAAAGGCGTTTGATGAGAATGGGATATGTTAATTTCCTCATTATCTAAAGTGTTTGTTTCTCCAGATGTCTCCAGAGTCCTTCCCCAAACAATAAGTAATAAGTAATAAACATATTCCATACTGTCGAGAAGTGTGAGCAAGGAAAATTATTATACATTACAATTAAGGCAACAATTTAGACATCATTTTTTAAAACCTCCTTCTGTTAATAGATTTAAATGAACTTTGAATGTGACTACAGTAAAAGGGGGTGAGCAGTATAACATATTGTCTGTGTGTAAGGTTTTAAGTTAGAAGCTGGATCCAGAGAAGAGGCAGACACCACAGGTAAGCGTATCAAGTATAATAAATATAATATAATAATACCCAATATCAAATAAAGATGCACTGAGATGAGATTCTGCAGGCATAGGGGGTTCTGGCAGGAGTTTAGTCTGGTCAATGGAGCCCAGAAACCACTGGAGGTGAGAGGTAAATATGGATTCAATGATTGGTGGACTTACTGGAAAACATTGATGAAGAGATGTGGAAGGTGAGCGGCTTTTTGATGAGACAGAAAGTAGGTAGAGAATTGGAGAGTTGTGACCAATGAGGCAGAGCAGGATGAGAGTACCTGGGTGTGGATAGTGGAGTGCTGCAGCCAAGATGGCTGTGTGCACACAAGCACAAATCTGTTTCAGTGAAAAACATTGACTGGATTATTTTATGTTAAGAGGTGTCTTTAATGCTTTGGCCTCCGTATTTACATCAATGACCTTAATGCACATGTAGTAACATTATGACATTTCTGACATTTTCAGCTTTTAAGCAAAAACATTTGTATAACATTTATTATAATTATAACATTGTAACTATAGAAATTATGACAGAGCTGGATGGTATTAGATTGTATCAGTGTATGCTCAAGCTGATTTGGCATATTTTTCCATTAACTAAGTGAAAGTATGTCCTTCCTTTGATGATAGCAGTAATGCATATATTAGTATACAGTGTATGGTCATCTTGTCTGCACACTAAATACATACTTTTAGTATTTAGTGGAAAAGTGTCCATGTTCTGCTGATGATGGTTGCCCCTGATGGTCCTTGAGCTTTCATGATGTCAGTGACTCTGCTTCTCACCTGCTGTGACATGTCAAAGAAGAAGAAAGACAGGCAGAGCTAATAGATGCTGTGGTTAAGGAAAGCATGTGAACTGTATAAACAGATCAATAGTCCAGACACATCTCATTTCTGACAGATTTGTTTTCCCACTGTTGTAATTGGGCAAAGAAGAAAACACGCCACGCCACTGTTGATGCTTCACACCTCTGACTCACTTTTTTGTGGGGAAGATGCTGGTAAACAGAAAGTGACCAGTGGATAGACGGGTCAAACATTTAACTATTTTTGGATACAAGGGCAGTTGATTGATTTTCTCCAGTCAGTTGTTAGATAACCTTCTCTCAAACACTGGTGCATCTATGTGCTTAATTGTTCAATCAGTAAGAAAAAACATGATACTTTTCAAAAGACCACATAAATACACCCATTTTTCATCCTATGGTAAATCACATCACACAGTTAACACTATTTCTCCCAAACTGGGAAATTTGGATAATTTTAACACTTCAGTCTTATTTTCTTAACTGTGGAAATTATAAGACTAAATTGACAACAACTCTGCCTCTGTTCTTTTCCCCCAATGCAACTGAAGTGGCTCCTCCTCTAATCAAAATGAAATTACACATCATCATTAAAGGGCACCGCATAACCAGCCACTACGCATAGCTGTCTAAAATTCATCAGAGGGGATTCCTTTTAAAGAACCTTTCTCATCAAGCATAGCTACATACTGAAGAGACAACAACTCATAGCCTCACAAATGTAAACAAACTGGTTTGCACAGATGATCAGACAGTTGTAGTTAGCCAACAAAATGCCCCAGACGAGTGGCATATTCCCCAACAGCTTGATGAGACTAGTGCTGCCTGCTTGTTTCAGATATTTTCAGATTTACCACAGACGGCGTTAATATTCATGACAATGAGAATAAGAATAATCTTCCATTAAATTGTGGTGCCTGTCAAATTTGTTTGAATTCCAGAATTGCCCAATGAAAAAAAAACTCTCTGTAGTTTCATTTAGCAATTTTCTTTTGAAGACACTGTAAAACTTTTAAAAACTCGTGACCATAAACAAACACCACTAATGGAATATTCTACCAAATTTGACCCACCAGATGTGACCACACAAATGAACAGGACTGAGAAACAGCAAGCATTTCAAATAGTTTCTTTAAAGTTAAAAGTGGGGTACATGACCTGGAGGTGTCAGTTCACTTCTAGGCCTGTCATTGCCAGTCTGAACGAACACGGTGCTTTAGGTGACAAATCAGCCTGAATTAATGGGACACTGCCTTTGATGACAGAGCCTGTCTCTGCATATTACCACAAGTCTCAGCGGGTGAACCGCACTGGCCAGGAGAACACACACAAAGGGCGATTTTCACACTTGAAATGAATAATTTCATGATTTTTCTAAAATGTTATCTAATAATGAGTCTGTGATGAGTCATGTGTTTGTCCCATTTTGAATAAAAAGGCTCTGAAGACAGGACGAGCAGCTAGCAAGACCACAACAGAGAAAACCCTTCTTTAAAGGCACCTGTAGTTAAAGACCAACCATCTGCCTGATGTTAGTCAGATTGATTTTATACATATTTGGGTGTCTGTAGAAAACAGCACTGGAATATAAAACTAAAAATCTAAAATCTAAAAATACCAGCCTCTGCATTTCCATTTAGACTTTCATATTGATCTCAATACAGCTTTCATTAAAGAGCTCTGAAGGCATTTTAAGTTTGGAAGACAAGAACTACACTGTGTGTGTTATATTTAAGAGCAGTTTAAGATGAAAAGAGGGTTTCTATGGTACTTCCGCTAATGTATACAGCCTGAACAATGTATAAGAGATTTACA
Source organism: Helostoma temminkii (assembly GCA_900302695.1). Classification (NCBI taxonomy): domain Eukaryota; kingdom Metazoa; phylum Chordata; class Actinopteri; order Anabantiformes; family Helostomatidae; genus Helostoma; species Helostoma temminkii. Next base: position 47,884 of record OMLM01007549.1, read on the forward strand.
AGTATGGTATACAGTTGCATTCTTGCTCTGTAAGAGAGGATACAAGATATTATTTTTCTAGATATATAGGAAGATTGATAGACAGATATGCTTGTTGTCTTTGTACAACACGTGATCAAATTATAACTGAATGATCAGCGTGAATCTTGCTGAGATGGGCCAGCCAGTGGGAGTCATCATTACACCCCTCCCTCCTTGTTCTGCGGTAGTACTCAAAAATACCCACTTGTCCCTAAACATCCTTAAGTGACTCTGGTGTCTCTGACAGAATTAATATACACTCTCTTTGTAACTTCAACTATTTTACGGCAATTTGCTCCTTCATGGTTGTTAAAAAATAAAAATAGATTAAATACACTTTAAAGGCAATTTAAAAGACAGCATGTGGAAGATATACACATTTTGTTATCTGAAAGACTAAATTAATAAGTAGCTGGTGAACATTTAGCTGCTAAAGAGGCAGCTATATTGTATTCATTACAGCTCAGATACACATCACCATCTGAACACTAATGTTTCTCAGTGCCTGCTCTTGAATGGAAGTGCTAAAAGCTAAAAGTTGATAATACAATGTAATGTTCTCACCTTGTTTCCGCTGGTCCCAAATGGCAAAAGTAGTTTAACTGATTCTCCTAATCATTGTCTACAATTCTGTAAAAACCTTTAAGCTTAGTATTATTATAAACAGACCACTGGGGTAAAATGGCAACCAATCTAGCATGTGAATCAATAGAGGTCAAAAAGGGTACACTTTCACTAGAAGGCTCATTATATCGCTGATATACTGTAGCATACAGCAGCTGTGAAGATGCATTTTTCACTTTCAAATGCACATGTACAGTGAAGGCTTTAAAGTGAATGAATGAAGTGCATTATATATAACTATTATATAAATTTAAAAGTTTAGAATGGCAATGAGGGGGTGGATAAAGAGTCTATAATGTCTATAATAGAGTCTATAATAACACATGCAGACCTGAGATCGAGACCAGAGTCCTGCGTGAGGTTAGGTTTAGGCATGAATTTAGGGACAGATCATGTTTATATTTACATTTTTAAAGCAGAGGTTGCATGTGAAATGATCTATCATATTTTTCACTAATACCCAGCCCACAATCTTTCCCTGACCCTCACCCAGTGCTTTGAGTGTCTCAACCCAACCAACCTCATGTAACAGCATGTTGAACTGATTGGATTGAATATTTTAGCAGAAGACATATTTGTGATTTGTCATTTACGTTAATTGTGAACACATTATGTTGACAGAAAACATAATCCAGTTGCAATTACGTTTCTCATAAAAACGTAGTTAAGAGAGCAGTTTAGTTATATAGGAACGTAATTTTTAGGGTTGCTGTGAACTGGAGCGCAGACATAGAGCTCCACACACACATGGAGAGCAGTTCATAAATTATCTGAATGAAGATTTTCCAGTGCCACATGCCTGTGGATGCTACCTGGCTGTGTCAGAAATGAAAGTGGATTGAGGCAGACAGGTGAATCTGTGCTGCAAATATCAAATTTTCAAGATGCCATCTGAGATCATGTCACATTTTTGAGTGAGAACGTGCTTTTTATGTACACAAAGACCTGAATTTATAAATGTGACTTGGAAACAATGCAGCAAAGATGGGTAATATATAGAATTTCTTGGCAGGTGATAACTATCACACAGGAATTCAAGTAATTTAGACAAGTGTTAGTAATTAAATGCACAGAGAAACACAAAGAAAGTGAGAGGAAAAGAGACTCAAGTGACTGGCTGCTGATTCAAAAACTTCCACCATGCCACCTTCAGTTTTCTATGATCCCCTTAGAAGCAATAAAACTCTAATGATGTCAGCCCTGAAACACAGTGAAGAGCATTTGGTCGAGGTTACAGAACAGGTGAAGTAATATACAGCAAGTTAAGAACTCCGCTTCACAAGACTCTGACATCTAATATCAGATATCTAGAGGGCCTGACTTCCTGAACCGTAGGAAATAAGAGCAATCTAGCTGGGTCAAAGGAATAAAGGCAGTGCAGTGGACTCTCCATACCAGCCCTTATACTGTATAACCATAATATTACAGTTAGTATGCTATGATGTGGAGGTTTTCACATATACAGGTTGTAAAGCTGCAGTGTTTTGTTTAGTCTGTCTTTGCTGAAGCACAGAGATCACGGGTCAAGTCTTTGGTGAACCTTTTTTTATAAATGCACTAGTAGATGTTATATGGTTGTGGCTGGAGCTCCTTTTTGAAATGCTAATTCCTCAAAGAGCAGTGAGGACTAATCAATAATATTGATCCACATACGCATCAGAACCCTGCAGTCATATAGGTAAGTGTTTTACATCCTCTTTTTTGTGGATAGACGTCTTTATTTTGTGTGTATGATGGGCAAACTCACCACAGTGTTCAATGACACTTTGATGGTCAAGACTGTAGAGATGTTCAGGCCTAATCAAGATAAATGAGAGCCTTTGGTTGCATGCTGAAAAGTCGATATGGTGGTCTTACTGTGTTACGTGGAGAAAATCCCAGTGGACCTCTGGGGCCTCACAGACTTTAGATTACTTAGGGGAAACAGTTCAGGACTCACACAACAAGCAGCAATTAGCAGATTTCCTTCTAGTGACTTTGATCCTGCTATTTCAACTCTAAGGACCACATCTTTCTAGATTTAGAAAATCATTTAGAGCATGATCCACTGATTTATAAGAAATGATGTGTGGTGTGTCCGAAGTTGGCATGTCACGACTGTTAGTACACCAAGAGGCACAATTGTCTGTTACAAAATAAGAAAATATGAATTAAGTCAATAGTGTCCCACAGTTTTGATGGTAATTTGGGAACATATCACCATATCGCCACACTTCTTTGCAAACTTTAGTTCTTACAATGTAACTGACTCCATGTTGAATTGCATGGCAAACAAAATGGCATCGTAAAATAAGCCCTAAAATCTAGCACTGCCATTTAATTTATGCAAGATTGTATCTTGTGTATGCATAATGTTAATTTCCGATGACACGCACAAACAATGCACCAAATGCACCATCTTGCGTATCCAAATGCATAGTTAACAGCAAGATAACAGCCTAAAATAGCTAATTCAGTTAGGTCCAGTATTTGGGCAGTGAGTTTTATGTTTCAGGATGATTCAATGGATTTCAAGTGTAGACGTCCAGCTTTATTTTAAGGGGTTTCACAAAAATATTACATTTACCATTTAGGAATGACAGCCATTCAGGGGCTCAGTAGTATTTGGGCAGTTGACCAAGATGATTGTTTTATCTCAAATCCATTGTGGTTGTGTATAAAACCATAAAAACACCAAATGTCACTGCCCAAATGCTTCCAGACTTAACTGTATGGCCTAAATATCCCAAATCAAATGTAGGACACCTTTGGCATAGATGTGACACAGTCAGTCTATTTGGTGCATTCCTGTGTCACATGTGGCCATGCTGTGGCCCCAATTTGGCAAACAGGAGTGGACTGCCCAAATGCCATCATTCAACACTGTATACTGTATACTGGTGACATCCCATAACTGGGCCGCACCAGTTTTGCTCTCTTGGCTGACATTACGCAACTTCAAATAAGTCTGAAAAAGAAAACAATCATCTTAACAATCCTTCACCTCCACAGTCACCTTAACTGTACATCTCACCTGAGGCAGACAGAAAAACGAGATGTTAAGAACCCTCACAACTGAGGAAATCACAAAAATACATTTTCTGTAAAGCATTGACACTGAGGCTTGTGTCATGTGCTAGCGATCACATAATCTTTAATTTCAAACCATGACTTAAACTACCATTAAATCGACATTTTTTAGTGTGACCACAAACTGCAGCCACAGGGACCAGCTCTCACAAACAATCAGCACATCGGCCTGCTCTGGCCTCTGATTAATTCCCCTTCCTCACATTGGAGATGGCACAGTGTTAGATGAAGTTAGACCACCTGTTCAAACCGGTACATTTTTGTGTCAGTCTGAGATAAAAATGAACGGCTTTTATGCAGTTTGCTGATTTGTTTGTTATTTTTGTTTTGCTTGTTATTCAGAGTAATATATGCACAAACTGAAGAGAAATTCATGATGCAGATGAGTCACTTTGCGTCCTGTTTGGCACATAATCATAATCACAAGCACTGTTTTCTCTGAACATGTAACCCTTTCAGAAAAAGTTGTGGAACAGAAAAAAATATCATCTAAACCACTATAATTCCTCCATTTTATCACAGTGGACACATCATCTCAGTATCTAAAGGGATGCATTTATGAAATGGAGTGACAGATCTAGAAAAAATATTACATGGCAGGAGGTTTGCAGAGGGATCAGAGTTAATATTTATCTCTTGGTCTACAACAGTATTTTGGTGTTTTAGTATTTCAACAGTAGCAATATTAAAATCTGATGTACAGATGAATGTATATAATGTAATAGTAGTACTAGTGAAAATACTAGTTAAACTATTGATGTCTTATTAGAACCCCTTTAATGCTGAAATGTAAATATAAATAGAATGCCGATGTAAAAATCAATGGATCTCAAAATTTTGATTCATTTGCCATAGTTTCTAACTGAATTATAAAACACAAGGAAAAAAGGAGGAAAAATGTTTTCATTGTTTTCTTGCGATGTCCTAAACAGTATAATAATCAAAATCTCTATCAACTTCTGACGGTATATTATTTTATAACGAGGAAACTTTTCCCTTGTACATATATTTATGTAATATATAATGATGTGTTATTTATATTAAATTGAACCTATAGCTCGAGTTTTTCTGTATTTTTCACTTCATTGTTCTCGTTATCAACAGCACTAAACTCTTTCCTCAATGTTCTCACTGCTCTACACACTTAAGAGCCAAAACCATTGGTTTTTATTGAAAATGTAAATCCTTCAAAAGTGGCTGGTCACTGTAGTTGTTAATAAAAATGTTACTAAAACAGGAAGAACATAGTGCAGTTGTTGAACAGTTTTAGTTGTGCTTAATCTGTTGCTCTAGTAAGTATCAGTAGTAGGAAACCTAAGGTATGCGGGATTGAGTCAAAATCACTACATTTAAAACCCATTTAACATTTATTCATTTCTTAAACCAGCAGAGCATCTAGAATATTTTGTGCCATTTAAGATGTACAGTTATACATTATACTGGCATGACTGTCAGATTGTTTTGTTTTCCATCTTATCAGTGAGCTCCTCCGTCGTCCAGATGTTTGTATTATGTAATTACTGATGAATTCCTCTCCGATGTATTCACTTCCTTTCTGCTATTTGAGCTTTAAACAATTCATTCAGCATTTCCCCGACAAACAAGCAGAAGAACACTTACTACCTTGGACTACATCGATACAATTGATCTTTTCATCCCTCTTCATTTTCATCTCTCTATCAAGACAGCCATTGATTTCTTCTTTTGCTTCATTTCAAAAGAGGAACAGGAGTATAATTAGAGCATCTTCTCAGTGTCTGAAGATTCAAAACAAACAATTCTTCACTTAAATGGTTTGCTTGTGTGAACATTTTTATCATGCAAAGTTACAACTTCAGATTGTATATCTGATTGTCGCCTCCTTTCTGCAAGTTCACGCTTGTGTTTTGTAATTGACTCAAGCATTGTCAGTATCAACACGTTCTTGGCAGCTTTACTTTCTTACACTCATAGTTCATTATAAAGTGCTGTTTGCTGAAGACTAACATTTTGAATTATTCATGAGTGTACTCAGATTTCTCTCAAATCTGTTTTTGTTTGCTCCAGACTGTCATGCTGCATTTTAATTATTCTGCAGTCTCTTCAGACATATAGAAGAAACACAAAGATGTTTGACCTTACCAGGGCGATCTTTTAGCTATATGAGATCAAAATATTTATGAGTTTCTTTATTTTTCTTAAGATGATTAATTACAGCAGGAATGTTGATAAAGAATCCACACACAGAATGTTTTTTTCTCACTGTCCCTCATTCTCTTTTTTCCTCAAACTGACTGACAGGTGGCATTGAGAGGCACGCATTGAAGAATTTCTTGACATTATTCCTGTGCTCTCCTACTCTCAAATCAATATTTGTGACTATGAATTATTCCCCTCCGTGGACCAGAGAGTGAAGGCTCAAAGTTTAGACACTATCAAGTATAAAGCCAAGAGCTGGCCCAAAGACAGTGAATTAGTTTTAATTTCCAGTTACCAAAAAAGCTGGGATAATAAATAAAAAGAGAATGTAATGTTAACTATATTATTATATGAGAAATTTTCATTAAAACATTTAAAGTATCTTATTTACAGAATCCAAAGAAATCTTCCTAGGCGAGGCTGAAAAACAATACTGAATGTCTGTTCACTCAGGCAGCACTGCATTAAAAACAGATTAATTTCTGTGATTGAAATCAGTGCACAGGCTCAGGATCACCTCCAAAACCACCTGTCATTCTGACATGACCTGACATGGCGTCTGCATCACTTATAACTGTAACACAAAAGAAAAAAAAAAATAAGAGCAAGGTCTAGAAAAAGTTGTAGTGTTCAGACAAACATTGGTAATGTTTACATTTTTTAATGTAGACTGTATAGCAATGTTGATAAATGTTGATAAAGTGTGACAAAATACACTACATGAAACGCTACAAGATGTCTGGTGTAAATGTGATTGTGTTTTGTAGCAAATGTTTTCATAATTTGTCGTAATACTACATATCTTTTGAATAAATGAAGCTCTACATCGATAAACAGAAAGACATAGTCTATATACATGCAGGACTATTGTGTTGGTCTGGATTATATTGTGCAGGTGTAACTGTCAATCTGTTCACACTAAATGTGAGCATATGCAATTCATTGCATAATTAATAAATATGGAGGATGTGCTAAATTGATTTTACTTTGATCACAAGAATAAACTTTATGTCCTTGAAATGGACTTTATCACTTTTTTACTTCTTCTTTGCCAAAAGCATTGGGAATCACTGGAGTATGTACATACACATGCAGCAGTTACTTGATAACAAGAGAATACACAGTTTTCCAAGGCTTTAGGTAGCTTGTGCAGTGCTGGGTGAAATTAGCACTCTGTGATTTGGCAAATCACAGGAGGGAAGCCATATTAATTAGGTTAGCAGTTAGCCTGGTTTCCATATCCCAGAAACTGAACACAGCATTTTTTATTTAGCAATTTAAGTTGTTGTGCTTCCCCTCTCTGAAAGGATTCTAATTTGAATATTTCATGGCATATAACCCTGTTTTTAAGTCCCAATTTTCAGCCACACAAGTTCTCCAGTCGTGTCAGTTTTGTACATTAAATGACCCTGAGAAGATGTGGCCCCCAAGGTATCGGAACAATACTACCTGTGGTCGCTGATGGGTTTCTATATTTTTTTCCCCCCATACTTTTTGAATAGCTCAATGGAACAGACAAGCTACATCAGGTTTTTGTTTAGCAGATATTACGGTGAACAGACACCATTGCTCACATCATTACTGGTCTTTCTATCTGCAGGATCAGAAAATCACTGGCATTATCCCATATAAGAAATGCAAAAAGTCGCAGGTACAGTAGGCCGCCTACTTTTTTTTTTCTGTTTTGTAGAATCCAGTCCTAGAAAGGGCAATTTAGGATTTGTCACCCACAGTATATAATGACATAAGGTGGCAATGTCATAGTCCCTCTTCTTGCTCTCCAACCACTGCCCACCACAGCCTCTGTCAAGAAGCTCTGTGTTCACCATTGCTTGTCCTTGCTACAGTGGTTTCGTTCTGCAAACAACCAGTAGCAGCAGAGTGCATCAGACAGTGCTCACTTGTTGCATGTATGGATGACCACAGAAAGCTCACTCTTTTCTCACTCCTATCCTCCCAGGGCCTTTTGTTGGAATGGACCTCACAAAAGTAGGCAAACCAGTGTGTGTATGTGTGTGTGTGTGTGTGTGTGTGTGTGTGTGTCTGCACATTGGTTTGTGACTGCTGGACTAGAGTTCAAAGATGGACTGATTCTGACTTTATAGTTCAAAACCAACTAACTTCGAAACCGTGAGCTAGTTACACAGCGGAACAGTCAGGATGTCCTGTTCTGTCCATGTTCTTGTTGCCGGAGAAGAATAATATGACCTTTAAGTTTTTCAATTATTTTTCTATTGAAACTTCATATTAAGATGTTTAGGGTGATTGGACCACAAGGGACAGTCCTAAACAGTGACCGAGACGGATTGCGATCCCATCACTTGAACCACTTGCTGTTGAGGTCTGTGATGCATTTCACCAGTGCTGGTGTAAATACTGTCCTCATGTGTCCCCTACAACAATTTTATTAGAAATTATGTGAGCAATGTAGGAGGTGGTGGTTGTTGTGGTGATAGTACACCAATATGCAAAACAAAAAATACTGATAAAACAGTTTGTAGTAGCAGTGAAACAAAACTGCCATTTCAAATGTCCTATTGCCCAAAATGCATTTTAATACCAGATGTAAACAGTGCCAAAGAAACTGATGAATTTAAATATGTAACACATTTCAAGAATTTTATCCTCAATCTTCCACACTAGGTAAAATGAAGGCATCTGCATTAAAATTGAATATAGGAGCTATTTTTTTAAACAACTGTACTGTAGTTGTTTTTGAAACTATGGGATACACATTCTATAAGTACAGGGTACAAGATGAACAACAAAGAAACAAAATTCACTTTAATTACACCGTATATTGCAAGCTGTAATCTAGTAGTGTTTCGCAGTGGTCTTAATGAAATAAATAAAAATGGAAAATATTATAAGGGGAACAGAGTCCAGCAAACTGTAAACTGTATATAAGATACATAACTGTCTTCCAACTCTGCTCAAACACAAGGTGGAGCTTTTACTTAAAGTTGAAACTGAGAAGTCTTTAGGTTTCTCTTCTGTTGAAATCAAGGTCATACAGTGTTCAGAATCTAGGACAGTTTAGCTCATGAGACAAGCTGTTCATTTACTGTACCTCATATTACAAGGTGGCACAGCAACTGACTCTGGAAGTTTACATAACTTCAAGCTGTTACTGCACAGCTGGACAGGTTTATTACATAACTCTACAAATACTTCCAAAACAAGCTGGTTTTATGAAATACTCATGTGATTCCAGATGTGTCTGCATTTACAGAACCTTATGAGTCTGACACTGGAGGAAGCTGGGCTTTATGTTGGGCCCTCTGCATCATCACTGCTGTTGATGGGCAAGTTTGTGATGTGACCTTTGCCAGAGATGTTTACTGCAGAGAAAGGTACGGACCATAGTTGAGGATTTTTTTCTTCCTTATGTGTCCTTACTTTGTGTCCCTTCGGTAAATTCCTTTGAGAGACTTCAGCCTAGTTGCACAGATTCAATATTTCTTCTTGTAAGTTGGAAGGTTTGAGCTGGGAGGCAACTTTAAGTGAAGGACATGGGCTTCTCTTGCTGCAAATAAATCTAGAAATGTGAGTTTTCCCTAACCCCAACACTTACACACGTTTTTTTAACCTGCTCATTTACAGTTTTATTTGCAGAATTTGAAAATTAGGATTAGGAGTTAAAGATATCACTGACACACTTATATAGACAACTGAGCACTTGTGCATGAACACAGAAAAACATCTCTCAAACAAGCAGTAGTCTCCATTGGTGGCTTTCTCTGTCAGATAGTTCTCAGCAGGATGCAATCAGATCAGCAGCATCTTGTTGACGGCTTGGAAACATCCTTATTTCATCGTGTTCAAACAGTAGGAAGCCTCACACCTCACCTCAGCCCCCTACACAGGGGAAGCAGGAGGTCCCACACCGTGGTACTGTGTTGAAACCAGACTTTAGTTAATACAAACATATTGTGTAAGTAGTGTTTGTGCAGTGCATTTTTACAACACTGAGCTCTAAAGAAAAAAAAAACATCTCCCGTTCTTTTATTCTGTGACTTGGTGTGAAAGCTTGATATTTTTATATATTTTATGCTCACATCAGATGAAATGGATGTATTTGCCAGTCTCAAACCCTGGAAAGATCCTGATCTCTAATATGCTGTACACTGATCTGTCAAGTGACCTAAACCATGTGAAGTCCAGAGGTTTGCCTTTATTGAAGTCTAATGGCAGAGAGAAATAAATAAAGAGAGAAACAAAACCTCAAAGTGGCTTTAACCAGAAGAAGGAAAAAAAAAACTCAAGGTGAAAAGAGGAGGGAAGGAGGCAGAGGATGACAGAGAGGATTAAGAAACCAGTGTGTAGAAAATGGATCTAACCACTGCTATCTTGGTAACAGATGGAGACTGAATTGAGTGTATGTTTTGTGATTAATGAAGGTGCTTGTCAATAAGACAATGCAGGTGGGATATTAATTTGTCTGTCTGGCAGGAGACCCTGACTATAATTGAAGAACACTTTCTCTGAATGTGGAGTGCATAGAAATAGGATTTTTTCTCTAGCTTGCAGTCACATTTAATGTCAAAAACATGATAAGTTATATTTGACTAATAATATCAAATATAGATTGGCAGAATAATATTACATGTTCTGTGCTAGTACAGAGTTTGAAAGTTTGTAGAATGCCATTTTTTCTGTGCAATGAACATTGTTTTTTTTCTAGTTGGTCCCATTTTGCCTACATTAAAGCCATGTGAAGCTGTCAAGCAATGTTGGTACAGTATAGTGGCCAAACAGCAGCCCTACAAAAAACACTGGAAAAAGGAACAGCTCTAAAATGGCAAATACATTTTTCTGAGGATCAAAAAGTTGGATTATTTTTCTTTTATTATAAGACTTTGATCTATTTAGTTGAGTATGATTTGTAAGGAGTAGAACAGGTTACTAGTATGCATGCTTTATTGGCCCCAAAACACAGAAGCATAAGGATCATCTGGGTAATCCTTAACGTTGAATCTCTGGAAGAATTCTAGCCATAAAAATTTCAGCATATATGTCCCTGAGCAACTTTCATAGAACTGTCATTCAATCCCACATTTTCCACATATACCTGCAAAACTAATGGCATTCTCCTGTAAAACAAACATTATACTTAATATACACTATACCTGCTAAACATAAGATCGTTACCATTGTAATGTTAGCCAGTTAGCATAAATTAGCATTACCTGTGGTTTTGAACTGCTAACATTACAGCAGTTGACTCAGTTATTACAACAAGCTAAACTGCATCTAAACTGTTGCTAAATCCAGTCTCTGAACTTTATTAATATTAAAGCTGACAAAGCTGCAGCCGCCTGATGTTGCGTTCACTCCAGCTTGTTTCTTATTAAACGTATGGGTCAGAGCCCATTTCCAAGGGAAGTTGTTCTTAAAGTTGTTCATAAAACTAAATTTGGATATTTCACTTAATTGCTACAATCAAGTAATATTATTCACTTTCTTTTCTTTCTGCAGTTTGATTAACCTGTCAAAGATACACTGTTATATCAAAATTATGTTTCATGCTGCAATCTCTGTTAGGATTGCAATTCCAACTGGATATAACAGTTAATTAAAAGTTACAAGTTGCAATTACATTGTACATATCTTTGAAAGTTCTCAGTCATCCAGGTAAGTTAGTTAAAATCCCAAAGGTGAATAGTAATTAGGTTCTGTTCAGTAGCAACTGGACTTGAACTTGTAGTTCTAAAGATGTTTTGTCCTTCTCCCCATCCAGAAGAACCTTCACAACTAAAAACAATGTCTTCAGAAGTAAAACCAAAACAACAAAATGTTGGAGTAGACAGGGTACAGTTTACAGTAAACTGTGGTGGGAAACTCAACTACACAAAGAAAATAATACGTTTTCGATTTTTAGACAGACACACTGCAAATACTTACAATACTTTGTTGGTCTTAGAGAAATGCTAAAACATGCTATTTTTATTCCCAAATGAAACTACCTAAGTAACAACAACATAGCAAATTGATAAAAAAAGTGATAAGATAAGATTAAATGGCACTTTATCGATCCCCAGAAGTGGACATTCACAACACAGCAGCTGAGTGAAAATGGTCTCAAATTTTGAACAACAGAACAGAGTAAATCTTCATTATAGTAAAAAATACAGAATAGGTCAATAGCATATAAATATAAAAAAAGAGATCAGTCTGCAGTTATCAGCAAGTTTGCTTTATGCAAATAAAGATATCTGTATGACTGCATTAATGTATATTTATGTATTTACATATGTAAACATATCCAGTCATGCTATATTAAGATAAATTAAAGGCCATTTCAATAATTAAAAAGTAAGCAGTCGACCAGAGAGCATATTCAATATGGATATCTAATAAAAACAAAATCAGATATGGGAACAGACACAGGTTTGCCCTTCATTGATTTTTATCTCTTGAACTCGCATAAGAATTCAAGTAGCTCAGCTCACAAAACCAAAAGATAATGTAAAATGTAATTTGCCTTTAAGCTGTAGTTACACCAATTTAAAGGAGATTTTCCTTCCTTTCTCATCCAGCAACTATTCATTCCACTACAGAAACACTCAGGGCAATCTTAGAGACAGCTCCGCTATTGACTGCTCTCATGTAAACAGTGGTGAATATGGGGGGGATCGATACCAGCCACCTATGAGAGCTACGAGCGTGTGAGGGGGTGCAATGAGAACAACCTCAGCCTATTAGCTGCATTCATCATGAGAATCCCATGATGGTATGGTCACAAGTGAATTCCACAGTGTTTACAGATTCAGGCTCCTTAAACACCGTGCTCTAATAACGCCTTACAGTTCCATGATGTTCGCATCCATTCGTTTCTCCCATGAGGTGAGGAGTTAGAGAAGTGAACCATAAATAACGTGAATTGTCCAGTTTCTGCTCAGGTTAGATGTAGCTCAGTAGGTCCTACTTCTGTCAAAGTAGTTGGTTATGATTGAAATGTAACAAATTGCATTAATTGTGACTTTGAGAATACTGGATAAAATATGATCATATTAAATTAAACTGATCATGTGAAATAAAAGTCTGAACACTGATCAGTGTTTGATAATACTGAATGAAAATGGGAATAGGAAATCTAATTCTGATAATACTACAACAAGTTGTGGAAAGGTTTGGAAATTAGCTGCTGTAAATTACACATATCACTTACATGAAAACATTTTTAAAGACAATGTGAGCATGTAACAATACATAGTTCTTGTATTCCTGCAAAAATAAAGACAGAATTTTATTTCAGAACATGTTGTAAATACAACACTATCATTATTATCTCATGGAATTGTTATTATATATATGTAATATGTTAGCAAACAAGTAAGTAATTACAAAGGAACATTATTAATCTGCAGTCATGTTAATGTAGGTGAGACCAAAATTGACTAAGTTTTAGCTTTGTTTTAGACAAATAGCTCTTCAGCTGTTAAATGCTGTACAGTGTTCACTATAGCTGCAAACTTGATTGGCAGGTTGAGTCCACTGGGCTTTTAGACTATGTAGTTGGATGCAGCTTCCTGCTGCAGAAAACAAGATCAATGAGAGCAGGCGTATTGAACGAAGAAGTGAAGTTGCCAGCTGGGAAATCAAAACAAAGAGCTGTAAAAAGCTGTGTAAGGATCAGACTCAGGTGACAGGTCTCTGCAAGCAACTACTTTCACATTACACACAGACATTAAATGCTTTGCTAATATAAAAAGATCAGTACAGCTTTAATCAATCAGTCTGAATTCACTATCCGCCACTGTTGATCAGACTGCATTTCTGATATAGTTCTGGTCATCTGGCTTCATTGTGTCCGTTTGGTTTTTGCAGATCAACTGGACAAAAACTCTTCCCCCGCAATGCTGTGGCATCTGATTGGGTCAGGCTGACGATGATTTATAAGGTCAGCTACAAGCTTCAAATCCTCCACTGTGCCAGTCAGCTCAGTAAACAAATTCCAAGAATAATAATAAGAAAGTTTAGGCTTCTTCCCAGTGGTGTGCATAATTATTTCATGCAAAAAGAAAGGTCATCCGATCAAAACAGACCTCAGAGCTAGACTTAACTGCATGTTACTTTATACACATCATCTTTGTTGGATGGTAAATTCATGCCCATTCTAGTTGATCAGGTCAATTATTCACATAGTAGTGAATTCTGGTGAATGAATCCACCTGACAAGGGCACAGGCAGAACAGCATTTAGTTGTTTAATGACCAAGCATCTGACCATTGCTCCTCCATTTGGGTCACAGTTGTCCAAATAACCTTGTTCTTTTTCCATCTAAATGCAAATGGATGGGTGTTGAAGGAAGTGGAAACCGTTGCTATTTGCTATCTACCCATTTGTGTGGTAGCGCTATTGTAAACACAAGGTTTTGTTCTGGTGTTGTAAGAAATGCAGTGCACGTTGACTCCTCTATGAATTTCAAGAAGGCTTCAGATGGCCAAGGTTGTGATGGATACAGTAGGTAGTAATACCTATGTCATTAAAGTAAGAGGGGCCTCCATATTTCCAGTTGAAGCTGTTAGTGACCAGTGTCCAGCAATGATTTGCTGGAGTTTTAGTTTGTGAGTTAAAAAGTGACAGTGTTATTATCACCAGCGCATCAACAGACATTTTACAATAAACTTAACTTTTTTTATTCCCCCCATGTCATGCTTTAATTATATTCTTCATAGTTACAGAGTTCACGCTCTTCAGTTCATTATTTTCTTGTTACCTGGGTGTAACTTCTATTTTGTCTCATCTCATCTGAATTAGTATTTGTCCAAAATTATTGAATCAGAATGTTTAACGAATATTTTCAATAAAAATGACAAACACATATATTCATTGAGGTGCTGAGAACTAAAAGGCGATAACATAAAATAAAACTGCTCTATAGGAATCAACAATCGGACAAGGCTGTGTAATAAACTAACAGGGGGACATGGACTAAAGAAAAGGAAAAATGTGCAGGGGGCGTGGCCATGTAGGTATGTCTATGTGGCAAGGAACATAGGTGTGTATGAACAGGAAGAGGAACAGGCAACGTGAATATACATGGAAAGAAACTGAAACTAGAAAAATACCAGAAAACAAATCAAGACAAACCATGACAGGTTGCTTTAACTGATGATTTCCTTTTGGTTATTGTATTGATGTTGGACGCTCACACTGTTCAGTTCTACTAACATGTACAAACACACCCTGCTCAGCTGATGCTGGTACAGCTTTGACATCTGTCGCTGCCTTCAACATTTCCTGTACATGGAGCTAAATGCAAACTCCACTTGGGAGCCAAGGGACTTACCTGATTCATTCATGTGCCTGAGTTAAACATGAGACTCAGTAACCTCTTCACTTCTTGCCTTGTTAGCCTTTCTGCAGCCAAAGTAATGTGTTACATGTGTTACATGGGCTACTGTAATCCCTGTATATCTGTTGCTGTTTCCTCACTATTTACAGTCTGCAGTCAATAATGTGTGACCAAATGAGTGATTATCATGGTCATATCCTGTGATTTTGTTAAGATAAAAAGCTCTTGCACAGGTATATTAAGATTTTGCCTAATTTAATATCTTTATATCTATTAGTTTTCTATGAAGTTTTTCTGTAATTCAGGATAAGGCCTACTGCTGTTTTGTTGGGCAACTGATTTAACACTAGAGATTTATTTTCTAAGCGAGAAGTGTATTTCTTATTAATGGAAGTAGTGTCGTTTTTCACTGAACTGCGATTACTCAGCCAATCAAAGGCGTTCTATGGGAATGGGTTTCATTCACCACTTTCACCTATACATGTGTATTGTCTGCACATCCTTCACTTATCACTTTTTAAATGTTTTTCCTTTGCTCTGTGTTTGTGTACCTGTGCATTTATAGGTCATCGGACTGAACTTCTAGGGGACTACAGAATGAAATTAATTTACATTTGTATAATACTTACAAAGTTTTGAGCTAAATACACTGCTCTAAAAAATAAAAGGAACACAATCATTCCAATGTAAGTCCAAGTCCATCACACTGCTGGGATATCAACCTGTCCAGTTAGGAAGCAACACTAATTGTGAATCAATTTCACCTGCTGTTGTGAAAATGGAACACACAACAGATGGAAATTAGAGGCAATTAGCAAGACAACCCCTATAAAGGAATGGTTCTGCAGGTGGTGGCCACAGACCATTTCCCTGTCCTCATCCTTTCTAGCAGATTTTTGGTCACTTTTGCATTTTGACAGTGTCCTCACCACTAGAGGCAGGATGAAGTGGTGTCTGCAACCCACAGAAGTTGCTCAGGTAGTGCAGCTCATCCAGGATGGCACATCAATGCGCACTGTGGCAAGAAGGTTTGCTGTGTCTCCCAGCACAGTGTCAAGAGCATGGAGGAGATACCAGGAGATGTGGGGCCGCAGGAGGTCAACAACCCAGCAGCAGGACCTCTATCTGCTCCTTTGTGCATGGAGAAACAGCACTGCCAGAGCCCTACAAAATGACCTCCAGCAGGCCACTAATGTGTGTGTTCCTGCTCAAACTGGGGGCCCGACGTCCACCAGCATGACCGGATTGACAGTGGGTCAGAGATGGTCTGGGGAGGCATTTCCTTGGGGGGCTGCATAGACCTCTTTGTGCTAGCCAGAGGTGCCCTTACTGCCATTAGGTACTGGGATGAGCTGATGCAGTGGGCCCTAGGTTCCTTCTGATGCATGACATGCTAGGCCTTATGTGGCTAGAGTGTTAGCAGTTCCTGCATGATGAAGGCATTGATGCTATGGACTGGCCTGCCTGTTCCCTAGACCTAAATCCAATCGAGCACCTCTGGGACATCATGTCTTGTTCCATCCACCG
>OMLM01007550.1:0-12042 GCA_900302695.1 Helostoma temminkii
GTGTATCTGTCATCTTGGCTGCTACATTGTAAATACTCCACTATAGCTAGTTGTCAACTGTATGTGTGTCTTGTTGGTACTGAGTAGTTGGTGTAGATTTGGCTTTTAGATATTTTTCATTTGGGAATTTGAAGCCGATGATCTAAAACTAGCTGTAAAGCTCTATCATACTGATTCAAGAAATAATAAAAGGTTAGCAATAATAATAATAACCTATTCTTATAGTTCTCTTCTCCTTATTCAATCTTCTCCCACTTTTGCACTAACTAATATGTTCTCTTCTCTGTATTAACTCGCAATAACACATTACACAGACAAAGTAGTAATGTAGAACGTTATGAAAAGCTGCAGTAATACATAGTAGACATTGTGTTAATCTATAATTGAAATATTTTTTATATATACATCTCTGCTTAGTTTTATTATGATGACCGGTATTTTAAATATATGCATTTAAATGAGCAGTATTTGCTCACAAGGTCTTTACATGCTTGAGAAGGGTGTAAGCAGACTCATCAATGACAGTGTTAAGATTTTGTTTGTTGTTTATTTGGAAATCAGTTTTTAGTGTCTTTGTGTGATCAGGTATAGGATCCACTAAAATGTATTGTAATATATATTGTACAAGTTATCTCTGAGTTACTGCTGTACATTCTCAGGACACACCGTGTCATCTCTACAGTTCTTTTTATACATAGTTAATATTTCTATGGGACACACCAGA
The DNA here is from genome assembly GCA_900302695.1 of Helostoma temminkii. Lineage (NCBI taxonomy): Eukaryota > Metazoa > Chordata > Actinopteri > Anabantiformes > Helostomatidae > Helostoma > Helostoma temminkii. The sequence continues at coordinate 725 of OMLM01007550.1, forward strand.
AATCTTATCCTGTAGGTAACCTACTGTTAAAGTGACCCTGTACAAAGGCATGATAGTAGGAGGGAAATGTTTTTTTTCAGTCAACCATTATTTCACACACTGTACAGGGGTACTGTGGGACAAAGTCCATTCTCTAGCTTAAATATCATGCAATATTTCAGGTTGACATAGTGTCAAAAGAGGATATTTATCTGTATTTTTATCTGTATTTATATCTAGAAATATTCTGATACTACAAATATTGAACCATTTTTTTAAATGTGAAAAAGTGCAAGTTTTATCACTAAAATTGTGTGTTGCTAAACAGCAGCTTCTTCCCAACACAAATTTCAGTTTTAGTGTTGTTTTTTCTAGGTTGAAATGTGCATGATAACAGTGGTTAATATTGAGTATCTACAGCAGAAAGAAAACTATTGGAGTTTTCTTATCACACCACATTTTTGAATGCAAGTCCAATGTTCTTTGGTCAGCTAAATGCTCTGAAAAGATCTGGACTCTTGCAGATGTTTGACACTCTCATGTAGTATATTTCATACCGGCCACATATTAAACAATATTTAATACCGGCCATGTAGTAAACAAATCTTACTGTGCAAAGAGTGACAAACCAAGTAGTCAAACTACGAGTGGCTTTACCATTTTTTTTAAAACACGGTTTTAGTTTGATAATTGTCTGATTATCTGATTCTGTTGCCCCAGTTTCATTTTACATTTCTCTACCTGATATAAGACTGATGTCACAACTGGATTTAGAATCAGGGTTTATATAGCTCTACACTATATACACTATATCACTCACACACTATTTCTGTGTGGCTGTTACTCTCTGTTCTCCCTCATCCTGCACCCTCATAGTGAAAAATTTGTTATTTGTGTAAATGATGTGGTTGATGTAGTTTGCCTGTGCCCAAACTCACCACTTTCAGTATTTCTGTAAACATACAGTCTATGTTCAAATCTCTGGAGATTTAAATCAGAACTTGTGCATGTGGAGAAAATTAGCATTATGCGTTAGTGGTAAATTAAGTATCTGCATGTGTTTTCTGTGTATGTTTGCTAATATACATGAACCCCATGTGCCTGCTTCTTGTGTGTATGTGTGGGTGTGTCAGCTGCGATTTGTGACTGCATCTTGATCCTGTCCCCAGAGACTCCATGCTAAATTAGGATGCATATTATTTAAAGATGCCCTGGGCTGAGTTTCAGCTGGGTATATTTGTGTAGTGAATATGTTGATTTTTATGGTGTGTGTGCCTATTCAGGCAAACTTAAGCACAGAGGTGTTTGTATGAAAGGAAAGGAAGTTTTGAGCTCGATTTTGTCAGCAGTGAACATTTTTGGACTTACCTATCAATCCTTCAAACATATAGGATCTAGAGGTGGAGATGACATTTAGAATTTGGTTAATGCGAAAAGCCAAATTACCTATAACAAATCAGGCGACAGACTGTAATCACAATCTGCTGTTGTAACATTCTGTTGTGTTGCCTGAGGAAGAACATCTCTCTACTTTGGCCATTTGAACATCTTCCATCATTTTTACTAAAGCAAAAGTCACACACATGATTGGTTTGGACAATGTCATGACACTGCAATCTTTTGCCTTTACTGGCACTGGTTTCATTCACACTTGAGCCACATACACGGTGTTGCAATAAGATGTCCTTATACAATATACCTTAGGGCCAATATGACACATATTCTGCCAGCTTTTGCACTGAGTTGCACCTCGGTTTTACACAGAAAAGTCTTTCTGGGTGTCCAGTATGCTCATTTCCAATGCTCCTACCTGTTAATTCTTTCATCCTTGGATCTCTAATTGATATTACAGCTGCAGTGATGCAACCCAGACAGATTGTGCTGTTTCATCCTATGCACTTGCTATGTAATTGAAGTCTTGTTACATGGTGTAATAGATAACTGGACATTTTGACCAGATGCTCCAGGTAGGGAGCCACAGTCTAATCATAACCTCATTTGAATCCTTGCAGTAGCGCTATCCATAGCCCCAACTTGGTTTACAGTGGTGGCAGGCTTGCTCACATAAATGATACGGACTGAAGTCATATTTTGTGTAAGTAAACCGAACATCAAAGGGAAGCAGTCAACCAGTTACTTATGTTAATGGTTCTTTTACAGATTACTCGGGGATCTTATACAATTTTTGAAGATAGCATCTTACTAATACATTAGTCATTATACTATTTATGATTATAATACTATATATGATTATAAACTGATTTTTTAGTGACATTTTCTCACCTTTGCATTCATTCTTTGTTTTTGTGTGAGCTGTAGTGAGAGAAGCAGTAGTCTGGCGGTTTTCACTTGGTCAACTAACCTGTGTTCACATTCTTTTCATTCCTCCCCGCTGTCTGCTTGGTCACATGACAGCTGAGTTATACTGGAGGTGGCTGTGTAGGTGTAGATAATTATAAATAATATATCAATGTCGCTTTTGACTTATGGAGTTATAAGCACTTGTTGCAGAGAAATTCACTTCATCCATAGAAATCTATGGAGGTTTGTGCTGTAGTTCCTAGACCACTAATATAAACATGAACATGGAAAACACATGTGTATGACTTGTGAATTCATAGTGATGTCCCTTTGCTCTCTCTCTGTGTATTACTCAAAGAGCACCGCATATAATGTGTCCGTCATATGATTGATGGAAAAAGACATTATTGAAAACCCAGTGTGAACATAATATGTGGAGTCTGCTCAGTGCAGTATGCCCTTCCTCAGCTCATGTACTGTACCTGTTAGTGTCACGTAGCAGGCTCATTCATCATCCTAACCTTGTGTGAAATGCTCAACCCTGATCTTTGCACACAAGCATTATAACATACTTGTGTCTCACTGCAAAGAGCTGTGTTCAAGAAGAGGGTATTGCAGAGTGTTTTGGTCTATTCTGCTTTCATTTTCTGCAGCAGAACTTTCAGTATTTTCTTTTGCCCCTCATACTGGAAACTTTTACACTACTAGCCACATGCTACAATTTCCAATTGAATGTGTACCTTGTGTGTTAATATTGTTTTATTTTATTGCTCACTTTGTTAAATCATATAAGTGAACCTGGAACTTGACATGTACATGTGGAGGCCCCATGCTGTTGGGAGACCCTGCATGCTGGAACATCGCTCTGTGATTGGAGGATGCCAGACTGGGTTGAGTGAGCACTGTACATAGAACAGGAGGCATGAAGGACTAATACACCCCCCTCTCATTCTCTATCTTTCATTCTCTGTTCTGTTCCGTTTCTCCCTCTTATACCCACATGCTGAGTGGGACAAAAACATCCTTCTTCATTATATACTTTAATGACCTCACTGACTGAAAGTGTAAATGTCAAGTTTATAGTTCATTACTTTATGCAAAACATAAAAACTATGTTTCATGTTTGATAGAACAGCTACAGCTAGAATGTGACAGCTGCAGGTTGACAAATACAGAAATAGGGCCCTGGTGTTACAAGATTGGAAAAAGTGAGCAGGACTAGGATGTTATGCTGGGTATTTTTCAATGTTTTCTGATTTTTACAATGAAAACAAGTCATTATTAATGGATTATTTGAGAAAAAAAGTGTTAAGTATTGCATGTATAAACTTAGTCAACTCTCCAAGGGTCATATTAATAACAGCCATATTAATATCGTTGATTCATTGCATCGGCTTTCTGACAGTGAAAGTCAGTGTGTCTTTGTGGTCAAGATGACTTGGTGTTGGTAGAAGCCTACTGTTTCATCATGGGAGGAAACACAGCTGGAACGTTTAACACCTGACACAGCAGCTGTTCAGATTGCAGAGTGACTCACAGCCTCACCCTGAATTCAGTTAAATGTTAAATCCTGTGTATGTACCATTGTACCATTACCAACTAATCAACACAGAGTTTTAATCTGTTATCAGTGATTTAAGAGGATGAATGAAAGCCTAATATAGTATTTTAACATGGAAAGGCAGAGACCTAAATATTTAGACAACTGTGTTGTGATTCTGTCTTGAGACCTTCTGTTTTTTGTTTCACACACATTTCCACCTGAATACTGAAACATGAGAGTCTCATTCTCCCTGCAGGGTTTTATCGCTAGCTTCCTCTCTGCTCAAATTATCACAACTGTGGCTTCAAAATATCGATTTATCTGCCCAGTAGTTTTTGGCCAGAAGCACATATAAGCACTTGGGATATATTGCTCTGTGTTGTTATCAATAAAAGCTAACTGCATTAGCAAACACTGGGCCTCACTGAAACAACAACCAAGCACTAGTTGAGCTTGATTTGAGGTTTAGTTTGTGGCAGCCAGACTTACCACACACACACACACACACACACACACACACACACACACATTTTTCTTTCGCTGTAAACTACTAGTGCTATCAATCAGACCAGCTGTCCCTGTTCACTCAGCCTGTGTTTGGGTTTCACTGCTTAGTGAGGTCTAACAACTTTTTTTTGAGACAAGTACTACATAATACATTGGTAACATCATTCAGGAACAACTCAGCAATTATCTACTGCCGCTGTGTCAATTTAGCACATGTACAAGGCAATCTGCTTATCACTGTTTTTGAGTGCTTTAGTGGTCCCTCTTCACAAAAGCATCTGTAATCACATTTCACTGCTCTCTTTCAATTGAGTCTCAAGGCTGCCCTAATCGTCTCTGCACTCTTCAGTTCTCTTTTTTTACTCTGTAATTCTTAGCTTCTTTCTTTGTCTAGTATGAACTCTTTCCATTTTACTCCACATTCTCTACATTTTTAGTTTGTCACTTATTTCAATGTACTTGTTTCTTGGAACAAGTACAACATTTTACCCTGCTAGCAGCATGGCTTGTCGATGTAAGCATGTTGGTTGGTGCCCCACTTTGTTCATCTTATATACTGTATATATATATATATATATATATATATGTGTGTGTTTGTGATTTGTGATATCACTGTGCTTCTTTTTTGTGTGTTGTAAGACAAAAAAGGCTTGTTTTCAACTATCCCAGCACTTACAGGTAGGTAAGATAGGCTGAACATGCCTGATCCAGGTAATAGAACAGGAGGCATGAAGGACTAATACACCCGCAGAACGCAGAACTGTCTGCCTCGAAGAGCAAAGTTGAGAATCGTTGTTTTAGAGAAACAATCAGCACTTGCTCGGGTCAGGGACTGTAACTTCTTGCATTCTCTAAAGGATGGGTCCGCTTCAGATAGTAAAAAAGAGTAGTGGTATTACCTGTCTTTGTGGGTCTTGTCTTGTGATATGATTCACATTCCAATCCCGATATGTTTCAACACAATCCGATTCAACAAATTGCAGTTCAACGAGTTTGATTATTTCCCCATCAAATATATTTAAAACCTTTCTCAAACCGGCCTTTATTGAGAAGTTCTGTACAAGTGTTCTCACTTTTTACAGTTTGGAGTACAGTATGCTTTTAACACAGATGACTCACAGAATTAAATTAATACTCAAGATTAATAAAAAAGTAAGTAAATATTAATGTAACACTGTGTCACCGCTTCAAGTGAGTTATAAGGGTAGTTGCACTGTCTGTGTACTTTTACTGGAGCATCCGACTTGTTGAGCTTCTCGTCTCTTTTATTGAAAACCTTTTTATAGTACACACTCAGCCTATGCTACGTTTTTAATGCTCTATTGCATTATTGCATTGCATTACATACACATCTGCTGTACACATTAACTTCAAATTGGTCTAATTAGGTAGAAATACAATTATTATAATACCAAATTATTGGCTTGGTCATTAAATAAATACATAGAGATCTAACAATCAAATACATCGCACTGTATCGATGCAGATATGTAATGAGCAAAGAGAAGTGTTCATTTTTTCCCATCACAAGGCAAGTGAGCCCCTGTTCACACAGGTTTAGCGGTTAGCTAAACATCTGGAATTTAGCAAAGATTGCAAATAATACAGTAGACATTAGAGCTGCATGATTTATCGGATCGCAAGCGTGATGTCAGCCTGTGCAATTACATAATCTCAAATGGCTGCAATTGAATTACATAACTATGTATGTGTATGAACGTGACAACATGTTGCATGTCTGTGTGCAGTTTGCTCGTTACTTGCACCTTGAATACTACATCCCCCAGTTTTCAGCAGCATCTTTTCTTCGGTTTTCTATGTTTCTGTGGAATGATTGTGCAAACTTTGACTGGTGCACAGGAAGATAATTGTCTGAGCATGCATATTAGTTTTGAGTCACAACTTTGTTAGCTTTGGGTACAGCTAGTATGCACTGTACATGGTTCCATCTCAGGCAGTGTTGTGTTCAAATCTTAAGCCAAGTTAGCTGAAAGCTCTGAAATTCTGTGGAATGTTTTCTTGTGATAGGTCAGATGGGATTTACTATATACCGTAGTTGATGTACGATCAAAAACATTTTCATGCTGGTATTTTAATGTTTATTAAAATGTTACATTAAATATTTAAATACAACCTTAATTCCAAATAAATTAGGATACTGTTTAAAGTGTTGCATAAAAATGCTATGATGCTATGGTTTTCAAATCTCATAACCCCATATTTTATTCATATATCAATAAAACATATATCACATGTTTAAACCAAAAGCATATACTAAAATTTGTTGTAAAGTTATCAAGCTGGCATGTTAAAACAAAGATGATAACATTTTACTAAACAGCATGTTAGCATTGCAATTCTGCGCAAGTGATGTTAGCATTTAGTTTATGGCACTGCTCTGCCATTCAACAGCCTCTCAGCAACTAGCATTGTTGTAAACGTCTTGCTATTAATGTTAGTTTTTAATGTCTAACAAAAAATTGCTAATGACATAATGACAACATCATCGTGTTGGAATGGAGTGGAAGGAAATTCAGTTAAATCTATGAAGCAAACGTCACACTAACTGAATATTGTCTGTCATCAACAGTGATGGAAACTCTGAAGCTCATCATTTTGACAGATTAGAACACTCTAATCTACCCCTACTTAAAGTAATCCACGCCGCTGTCCAGTTGGCGGCGAGTGTGCATATTACCTTTGTTCAGTCTTGTCTTTGATCTCTTGTGCATGACCTCTTTGTGTAGCTGGTTTGTTTTATAGGACGGCAAGTTCTGTGGCAACATGCTCACAAAGGCGGACGCGCAGGTCTTTTCAGTTTTGCGCACAGAGTATCCTGCATATCAGAGGTAATGCAGATGCTGTACAGAGGCCTGGGAGCACATTTGAGATGACTCATGGTCACAGAGGGGTGCAGCTGTGGCACTGGCGCAGAAGTGCACCCTGTGGGATTTTCTCGAGTGAAGCAAGTGCTTACAGGACTGGGAAATCCCACATAAATTCTAAAGTGCTTGTTTAGTGTTATATAAATAAACGGAACTGATTTAATTTGACAGTGGTATGCTATGAAGTGACTTTCATATAATGATAATAACCTTACCATCTTTGTAAACTAAGTGATGGCTTTGTGTTTAAACATTAAAGTAGGTTTACCTACATCTATTGGTGTCTTTCTAGTCATATAATTGAATAGTTGAAGTGGACAACTGTTAATTCCAGATTAACAGATGTATCAATTTATTTTTGTTTTTATTTTAAATGTGCAGTTGTCAATTCTGGACCACCACAATTTTACAATAGTGCACCACACAGTGCTTCTTCTGAAAGTATCACTGTGTACCTAATAGAATAAACTCACCCCTGGCCTGAGGCTTTCATTTTAGAGGAAACCTGAGCTGTGGTCTTAGAGCCATGAGCTGTCCAGTCTCTGATGACACTGAGCTAGGCCTGATGAAATATTTGCTGTAGTGTTAGTCACTCACCTCCTCCTGCTTCTCCTTTTTCTCCTTCTGTTCTCCCAAATGTTTTGTGAATAGGGGATATATTAATAGAAACAGACTGGTGGGTTAAAACGGTATTGAGAGTATTGGCCTCCTAATTTCGCCATCTCCCCTCCCCCTCCACATCAGGGTAACAGACTGAGACACTGTCTGTGTTTGTCTATTTTGTTTCACTTACATCTTCTTTCTTCATTTAATGTTGAATAGGACTACTTCTCTACTTATGCACCTGATACATGACAGTAGTATGGAGCTACACAAAATCAGCATTAATCCATAAACATGCAAACTACTTCTAACGGCACAATTAGAGAGCAATTACAAATCAGATAAGATATGATAAATGCTGCTCATCTGGCAAAGGGACAATAATATGCAGCCATAATAATCTTTTTTTTTATGTGTTTGCTCATCTCCTCTTTCTTATGGTCTCTATTTCACCCTCTGTCCCCTTTTGTAAACTGCTGCCATCTCTCTACTCGAAGTAAGCTATGAACCTGTTGGCCCAACGCCATTATAGTCCATTCACTACAGCTCAGAGAGGCAGCACAGCCAACATGTAAAAATCCTTGTTGTACGGAAATAGTGTTTTCCAGCTTTCTGTGGTTGTGTCCGTAATCGCTCCCTCTTCACTTATTCAATACTTCCTATATAATGTAATGGTCCACTTATTAGTGAGCAGCAAATAGAGATTTCACACACTTGATAATCTGCATCATATGCATTGTGGGATTGTTAGTGTAACAGTAGTGTACATACCATGTACACTACCTTTAGTGTTGCATTGTTTTCAGTTCACTATATGAGAATGCTCACTCAAACTTTGCACACCACTACAACATAGTGAACACACTATATAGTGAGAAGGGAATGATTTTGGACATAGCGTGTTTCTACTGTGAAATTGTAATGACTTCTATATCCAGTGCAGAATGAAGAAAAACCATTGGCATTCTGCTGGGAAATGGCTAGTTATGTTTTAATGACTTAATGAGACCTCACTGGATGGAAGTGATCTGGATCAGTGTGAGTTTGCATGCTTGTATGGAAATGTTACTGTTCCTGCAGAACTGTGTACACTGTGTTTTATTATTAATATTTTTTACATGTCATTGTTTTTATGGGTTTGAATGCATGTTTCGCTGTCTCCTGATTTGTGGGTGTGCGCCATAGTGATGTGCAGCAGCCTTTATCAGCATTACACAGCCTCTTCATCAGGGAGTGATGGTGGGGGGTCAGGCCTCATTTAATCAAAGAAAAAAATCCCTCTCCCATTAACTTAATTAATCCAATGCCAGAGAAAGAAAAGCTGAAAGAAACCTGCCTGTGCATGTGTGTGTGTGTGTATTCCTCTGTGAGAAAAAAAATAGTTCTTACTTCATAAAGTGGTCTGTCAAACAAACAATATGGAGGAAGTTAAATGAGATTACTTACACTGTGTAATGGCTTCATGACATACACATTGATGTGACTTAATATCAGTTCATGGTATTAATCTACAATATACAAATGCATGTTGTAAGTGAAAGTAAACAATTCACGATCACAGTGGAAGAACCACACTTGTAAACCTGATACTGTAATGTGAAACATTTTACTTTTTAATCAATGCTGTCAGCTGCTAACTTCGGAAAAGCAAACACAAAAGCCACAAGCCTCTTATGAAACACACATTGTCATTGAATTATCACTTTTTGATTACATTCATGGTTAAATGGTGACAATTATTAACATGTGGTGCATGCTGGTGGTAGGGTACTGCACCTTCTTCTTCATGGACACAATAAACAAGAAATATTGTGATTTGGGTTAAACTAAGTGCTTGCATTTCATTGGAATGCATAAGCCAACATGTAATTTTGCTGGGTTTAACTAGCTATTCATCACGCATTGATTTTACATCCAGAGTTTGGAGGTTAGACAGAAGCAATAGATTAATTTTATTTTTCCTTCCAAGGTCTGTCAAAAGTAATTTCCAACTAGTTTACAAAATGCCACATATACTACCTTTATATGTTGGTGGGTGACTGTTGACTGTAACAAACCAAACATCTCTGTTTTTACTGTCACTGTAAATGTGTTCAGTTGAGTTCTACCACAGCAGTAATGACAGCTGTGGTTGAGAATGCACAGCTGTCCCCAGGTTTGTGGAGGTCAGTAGGGCCGCAGCTATTGATTGTTTTCAGCAATTAATTGAGCAGTCCAATAAGAAAAATTTAGTTTTTATTAAAAGGCAGCAGTAAATACACAAAAAAGAGAGATGTATCTGAATATGAACAACTAATTTGTTTCCTTAGATATTTGCATTGCTTAAATTGCAGATAATAACATTATCTGTCAAATTACATTTACATTCTGGTCTTTTAGGAAAACATCTTCTAAAATGCAAATCCTAATATTAATAAATAAATAATGTGTTTGATTTGTGCAGCTTAACTGAAATGCAGATCAGGCATAACGTCAGCCTTTACTGTCTTCTTGGAGACCTTGTGGCTTTTAGGAAGCAAAAACAAGTGGACGGGAATGTTGGAACAAGAGTCAACACAGACCAGATTCCTTCATGGGTCCAGTTTTGCAAACCTAAACATGTAAAGCTCAGTGCCAGACTCTTTAACTGCACTTATCTCTAAATCAAATCTGGACCGAGTTGACGCTTATGCTAAATAGCTTATAAATGTGTTATCATTTTTATGTTTATCTTGTCCACCAGCATTTAGTTCATTTTTACCCTGTGCCCATACACGATATAAATATATATTTCGTCTACCTGTTACGTAATGTTTGCAGATAACTTGAGGGATGCCGGCCCTTGGAGGACTTATTTGATCTTGTGTTTTTCAACCAAGAGCTTTTACAAAGGCAGCATGTTGTTTATGAGAATACATTTAAATGAAACCGTAACATTAAATGCAATGTTCTTTAATTTTCTCTCTTCTCTTCAAATCATGCTCTTTATTTTGCAACCTGTGTCACAGAGCAGCGCATTGTGTGACGATAATAATCGTACGTGAGAATGCCTGAACTGTGTATAAACGCATGGACTAAAAGCTTTGAGTAAAAAAAAAATTTAATTTTTTGTAATCATTTCGACTTGTATCGCATCAGCCAGAGAGGTCAGAGAGGTTTTCTTACTAATATAAAGTAACCCATCTCAAAGCTTCAAAACACTACCTTATCCCAAAAGAGGCGGTTTAAAAAATTGTAAGACATGTGTTATATACTGATACTGCACCATATGGACTAAGTAGTTTGTTTGTTTGTTTATTTATGTTTTAAGTTTTCTAGTCTCCTCTGGAAACATAATTAGACTTAACTGTGATTATGTCAGACATGGGAAATAACGAGAACTGAAACTTCAAATCTTAACTGAGTCTCTGTTGATCTTTCCCCGTTTAGTATTTAATTTATTCTCTTTTCTCCTAAGAGCTGCACTCTTTTTTTCTTCTTTCTGTTGTGAGGTTCAGTAGTTTCCAATACTTCTGGTATTT